>JAFEMH010007458.1:0-88911 GCA_022495995.1 Adenophora triphylla var. japonica | reverse complement strand
GAGCTTCGCCTTGGTCCTTTTGATTCGGCTTCGATGTTTGTTCAACACATGAAAACTTTAGGAGTTTTTCGTGTGATTTGAAGGAGTCTTTCGTGGAAAGAAACCAAAATGTGTGTGTTGTGTTTTTTCTTGATCAAGGAGGATCAAGACACGAACACCGAAAACATTTATAGGAAGATTGGAGAGGTGAAGGTGGAGAGGTAAAATCCCCAGAAGGTTTCCGTAACTCGCCCGATTGGATACCCGAATTGATAAGGTTTTATCCAAAAAGAGAGTTTGAAACGGAGAAGGAGAGTGATTCTCGCACATCCTGCCGAGGGGATATCTCGCGAGATATGATATCTCGTGCGAGATAACTAGTCTCGATGACTATTTTGTCCTCTTCGCTGTTCCGTTAGTCATTAGGGTCCAAAACTAACGAGGTTAGTTAGAAACTTAACGAAACATGACGAAACCGATATGCTTTCATCAAAACATAAAAGAGAGATGAAGAGTAGTGTAATCATGTAATTATGAGTTCAGAATGGGGTGTCTAGAGCCCTCCGATGTGTCTTATGAAAGAAGAAGTGTCGTCGATAGAAAAGACATCATTCCGAACACCGGGATGGTCGTGCCGCACCCGCCTACGTATCTCTATCGGAGAATCGACCAAAACGTAGTTCGACTCCAAAACACGAAAAGGTTGCTTTAGGTATTTTGAAAATCATTTTGAAAATCGAGGAGATTTTATTTTTGAAAAGGCAAATCCATACCGAGGAATCAAATCATGACCCACTCAAGACCCGTCTTGATGACGATCGGCGATTCAAGACCGGCTGTGAGGTGACGATCCGGCGATTCAAGACCGAGCTGTTGAGTAGTACTTGACATACTACTTGTAGATGCTTGACACACCTACTGTGACGATCCCGCGATTAAGCTGAGAAGACTTGACATACTAGGATGCTTGACACACCTACTCGACGATCCCGGCGATTCAAGACCGAGCTTTTATTGAGTAGTACTTGACATACTACTGGATGCGACACACCTACTGGGTGACGATCCCGGCGATTCAAGACCGGGCTTTTGCTGAGTAGTACTGACATACTACTGTAGATGCTTGACACACCTACTTGGTGACGATCCACCCGTTGGCGTTGAATCGGGCTTTAAGGTAAGTATTTGACATATCGACCCTAGATGCTTGACACATCTATTTGATGACGATCCACCCGTTGCGCGAATCGGGCTTTTGGAGTAGTACTCGACATACTACTTGTAGATGCTTGACACACCTAGTGATGATCCACCGTTTGGGCGTTGAATCGGCTTTTGCAAGGTATTCGACATATCGACCCTAGATGCTTGACGCATCTTAGATGTTTGACACACCTAAGTGACGATCCACCCGTTTGGGCGCGAGGCTTTTGGTAAGGTAAGTATTTGACATACGACCCTAGATGCTTGACACATCTTAGATGTTTGACACACCTAATGTTGACGATCCACCCGTGGGCGCCGAATCGGGCTTTTTGTGAATATGCTTGACGCATGGCACTTGACGTGATGGATGCTTGACGCGATGGTTGCTTGACACGATGGTTGCTTGACGCAATGGATGCTTGACGCTAAGAGATGCTCGACGCACTTAATTGGATACATTGACATATGGGGAGGTAGATGGAATCCAAACACTCAACATGTTTGATCTAATTGAAAGTAGGCACTTGACGTGCCTTACGCATTTTAATTCCTCGCAAGAGGGTTAGTGAAAGCATTTGCATAACAACATACATTCACTTAAGCATTTGTTTGTTCAAGACGATCAATGTGCACTCGACTCCAAGAATCCGGGGAGAATGAGTTCTATTATGTGAGGAATTGAAAATTGTTTGTGATTTAGATTTTGGTTTTGAAGACCAACTCGTGAGGTTCCATCTAAAGATCGAATGAGACAATCGTCTAATAGGATTCCGTTGAGATAACCCAAGTTCAACACTAAGGTTCGTGGATACTTCAAGGATTTTTCCGTTGTCATAGGACTTTTTCATCGTCAAGCCCCTAAGTTTCTCGTGTGATGATCATTGATCGAACAAGGTCTAAACCACTCCAATGGCTTTTGCTATGTGTAACTTATGGTGCCTAACCTAAAGCACATATTTTCCAAGGCTTCTCTTGACACTAAGCCCCAAGACTTCTTGTATGTTGTAGATGACTTCGTGGAACATGTCAGTGAGATCACGTGGAATCGAAGAAGGATCCCCTCCTTTTTCCCTTTTGAATTTTTTTTTTCAGTGACGCGCCCGGTTTTTGCCTAGACCCCGCCTCTTCGGGTTTTCAACCCATGCATCTCTTTTGCGTCTTTTGTTTCCTTTGTGTGCTCTAACTTTTGCCTAGGCCGCTCTCACGAAGTTTTCAACCTAGCGAGCCATTTTTTTTTTTTGAAAAGTATGTTTACTCGAAGGGGACTCAGCTTGGAAGAATCTCTATTAAGGAGAAAGATGAGATCTCGAAGTTTAGTTGAGGAGAGACGGACTCTATTCTTTCGAAGGTGATCCAAGCATCGACTCTTTGGGAGAGTATAATCTCTAATGACGAGAGTGAGAGGCAAAAGGAGGAAAGCTCCTAACGCAGATTTGATTACTCTTGAGAGTTTGAGTAGGGATTGACCGGGGAGGAAAGGTCAGGAAGCCTCAGCTTTGATGCTTGGATTTCAAGAGTGTGTATGAGAATGGCTAAGAGGAAGCCCCTAGACTCAACAAAGAATTCTACATGGATCTAAGGTCTAGAAAAGCTGTTCTACTTTTAATGGACCTCGCATCATCTGTGAAATTTCTTAACGAATTTGAAAAGAAAGCCAATCATTAGTATGAATTAAGGCTACACATTTCTCTTTATGGATTGATGTTGAAAGTCTTCTTCATTTGCGTTGCCATTCGACATCATTGTAAGAGGATGTTTGAGGGATCCTCTTTTCTTCATTGATATCACTTCTTGACTCTTCTTCTTTAAGGAGAGTCCTTCTTGCCTTTGTTGAAATTTCCCATCCTTGTCAGGCTACGAAGGCTTCGAGAGTTTTTCTTATTTTTTTTTTTTTTTTTTTGATGCCTCTATTTTTGCCTGTGTGACGATTCGAGGAGTTTCGACCTAGCGAGCTTTTTTATTTTTGTACTCTCAAAGCCTTGAATCGAGTAGCCCCACTCTTCTTCGGGATGAATGGGCTATAGCAAATACTGGGCTTCCTTTGGTTTGTTGATCTTCGACTTTCAACATGAGTAATATTTAGCCTTAAGCTCCTTCTAAGGATAGTTTTCATTTCAAACTTGTTTAGAAGTTTCCATTTTTCGTGATGATTTAAGGAATGAGGGTCCACTATTCAACATAGATCAAATGATATTCATAAAGAAAACAACTCTTGGGAAAGTGTTTAGGATAAAGAGATAACTTTTATTGATAAGGAAATTCGAAACAGACTCCGATAGTTCACTTGACACAAACTAGAGAGGATAGAGATGGACTAGAATGGCGTAACGACTCTCTTCGAGAACATACTAGGAAGTTTACCTAATCTATGTTTTTTTTTCTTTTTTTTTTTTTTCAAAGGAAAAGGGAGAGGACAACCTGAGCCCCAAGGCAAGGAGTAAGCTTCAGCTTGATCTTGCCGGTTTCGCCATACAAGTCTTCGATTACATCCTTCGTATGATGGCGCTATCGGGTGTCATGGCCACTATAGTTGTGAAATTTACAAAAACAAGTAGGGATCATAATCAAGACGAGAGCTTTTTCCAAGAGGATTTCCTTCTCTAGGGCTTTGAAAAGCTTAATTTTTCCTTTTCCTTCTACAAGGATGTCAAAGAGACCTTCTTGGGTAATCTCCTTCAAGTTGGATATATCGTCTATCTTTTCGCTTTCTTTCCTGGATGGGGAGCAACAAATGACATAGGATTGGTGAATCTACTAAGTTCATGGAGCCTTTCTTGGTTGGATTCCTCAAAGTGAGCATGATTTCCATATTTTCCTCCCTCTGGCCGTGTCGGTAGATCTTTCCTCGCTGAGTGCCCGACCATTTTGTGAAGTATCTTGATCTTTTCTTCATAGTACCTTTGTTTCGCAAGGTGCATGTAGGCTTGAGATTCATCCTCGATTTGGGCCCCACTCCGACTTCCACTCGGGCTCTTATGTTGGACTCCATTCGGGGAACACACATCAATGATACATGCCTTAATGATTGACTCAACCTCTTTATGCTCATGCTCCTTGCTTTGAGTGTGCTTGTCTCTTGGATCCGTGGTCTCCATGGATTTCTAGCTTGTTGAGTTTTGTCTCGAGGGTGGCACTTTGTTGAATATGAGCCATTTTTTTCTGCTCGAGATGGTTCTTGAGAGTCTTGATTTCATTGAATGTGAATTCTACGACTTGGCTATCCTCTTCAGGGTACCACTTCTGCACAGAGAGTAGACGGAGTAGTAGCTATCGGAGAGGTAAGTGGAGCTTGACGACCTTGTGAGATGAACTAGAGATATCCCAACGAAACGCCTCTAGAAGATTAGCCTCAAACGATCCTAGATGGAGAAAAGGATGATGGTTAAAATTACCTCACGAGCCATTTTTTTTTGAAGTTTTATTTTTATTAGAGACTCCGAGTTTTGACTCAAGGAGGGAGCACACATCGATCATCAATTACAAACATGGGAGCCCGTAAATAAAATCTCGCACGAGACAAGGTCATCTCGCAAGACGAGATAAATCCATTCGGAAAGATGGATTTTTCCTCATTATATTTCCTAGATTCAGCGTGGTCGGATCGGACAAAGATCCTGTTTTCTATCTTAAAGCATCCTAGGTAAATCTTTAAGGCTGCATACATAATTCGAATCCAAACCTAGGAACTCGGTAATTGACCATTCTTGTGTGAGATAAAGCCATGTAAAATTGACCGGAAGGATTTTTTTCTTTTTCTTAAAGGGACTTCCCGAAAGGGTCATTCCGAAGGGACGTTTCCGAAGGGACTTTTTCTTTTTCCGAAGGGACTTTTCCGAATCCTTTCTTCGATAGTCAATTTTATATTAACTTTTATGTTGGTCAAAGACAAGAAAATTACCAAGTCGAAACCGACCGGTCACTGAGAAAAGTTCCTAGAAAAGACAATCTTACATGTGATATGTGGCGGGTCACAGTGGCCGGATTTGGCTAGGGCTCCCCGCGCGATATGATGCAATCTAGATGGATTGAATACGCGGAGTGGGATGATCCAACTTCTGAGAGACCGGCGATACTAGTGGTTACCACACCCGTCCTAGTGTGGGTCCCGGCACTCTCGAGGGTATGCAGCGTAATGATGCAGATATAGCATGAGTGCGCGTGTGTGAGAGTCAATCTAGGTGATAGAGTAAAATAGAGATTTTTTTGGAAAATCAAAAGGAAAAGCAGGAGATAATGGCCGCACCAAGTGGTTGCCTACGTTTCTCCCAATTTAGGAAGACTCAGCCGTCGTAGTTCCACATAAAGAGAGAGAAAGAGAGATAAATAATTCAATTTACAACTCCCGAATCCCCAATGGACCGGACTTTAATTAAATAAAACCCAATCACACGCAGTTCATAAATAATAATCAATTATTTAAGGAAAATAAAGGTCCGAGTTCTACACCTTCAGGGAGGCCTTAAGATGCGGGAACTCTACAGATAATGAATTCTGGGATCCCCCTTGCATGTTCGGCTCTCGTCTTGGATTACGAGATGAACAGGAGAAACCAAAAAACAACTGGAAGCCCTATCTCGCGCGAGATAATGATATCTCGTGCGAGATATCTCCCATCTGAAAACAGAAAAAATTCGAATTTTACAAAATAGATTGAAAAACCTCTCTTTTAATTTTGAAGCAAGTTTAAGCCTCTTAATTTTCACTACCCAAATGGAGTCGCCACTTTGTAGCGTTGTGAGAAAAATTTCATCTTTTCATCTTTTGAGTCGCCACCTATATTATTCATTTGGAAACATAGGAAAACCATTTTGAAAGAGATTTGGGTTCGGGGCTTAGGTTATGAAATGGGTAGGTTTAGAAGGCATCCATTTCACCCAATCCGGAGATCGGTCTTGCTAAAGAAAAGAGAGGTTTTCAATCTTTTTAATAAAATAATTAAAGAAAACAAGTAAACCCTAATCAATTTCTTAATTAGGGATGTCGGATTGTATGCTTCGAGATCGGCCTCCATTGGCCGAAAGGACTCTAGGCTAATCCTTTTGATGGGATTACACTACTCTAAAATCAATAGAGAGGTTGAGAAGAGAAACGAAAGTTTAAAGGATGATTACCTTTTGAGAAGAGATTCGGACAGAGTTTCGACTCAAGTTTAGAGTCGAACCTTGATTCGGACGAGCTTCGCCTCGATCCTTGACTTGGATCTTGATGCGGACGGAGCTTCGCCTTGGTCCTTTGATTCGGGCTTCGATGTTTGTTATCAACAAGGTTGATGAACAAACTTTAGGTAATTTAGGTGGTGATTTTGTAGGAATCTTTCAGGGAGAGAAACCAACAAAATGTGTGTGTTGTGTTTTCTTGATCAAGGATCGATTGTTGACCTCTCGAAATACCGAAAGTCATCCAAAGATTTATAGGAGGTTGGAGAGGTGAAGGTGGAGAGGGAAATTACCCTAGGAAGGTTCCGTAATCCCGCCCGATTGGATACCCGAATTGATAAGGTTTTTATCCAAAAAGAGAGTTTGAAACGGAGAAGGGAAGTGATTACGCACATCCTGTCGAGGGATATCTCGCGCGAGATATGATATCTCGTGCGAGATAACTAATCTCGATGACTATTTTGTCCTCTTCGCTTGTTTCGTTAGTCAAGCTAGGGTCCAAAACTAACGAGGTTAGTTAGAAACTTAACGAAACATGACGAAACCGATATGCTTTCATCAAAACATAAAAGAGAGATGAAGAGTAGTGTAATCATGTAATTATGAGTTCGAATGGGGTGTCTACAGAGCCCCTCGGCGACGGAGTCTTATGAAAGAAGAAGTGTCGTCGATAGAAAAGACATCATTCGAACACTAGGATGGTCGTGCCGCACTCTGGCCGCCTACGTATCTCTATCGGAGAATCAGACCAAAACGTAGTTCGACTCCAAAACATGAAAAGGTTGCTTTAGGTATTTTGAAAATCATTTTTTTTTTTAAAATCGAGGAGATTTTATTTTTGAAAAGGCAAATCCATACTGAGGAATCAAATCATGACCCAATTCTGAAGATACCTGTCTTTTGAAGTGAGGTGACGATCTTGGCGATTCAAGACCGGGCTTTTGTTGAGGTGACGATCCCGGCGATTCAAGACCAGAGCTTTTGTTGAGTAGTACTTGACATACTACTTGTAGATGCTTGACACACCTACTTGGTGACGATCCTGGCGATTCAAGACCGAGCTTTTGTTGAGTAGTACTTGACATACTACTTGTAGATGCTTGACACACCTACTTGGTGACGATCCTGGCGATTCAAGACCGAGCTTTTGTTGAGTAGTACTTGACATACTACTTGTAAATGCTTAACACACCTACTTGGTGACGATCCTGGCAATTCAAGACCGGGCTTTTGTTGAGTAGTACTCGACATACTACTTGTAGATGCTTGACACACCTTCTTGGTGACGATCCACCTGTTTGGGCGTTGAATCGGGCTTTTGTTAAGGTAAGTATTTGACATACTGACCCTAGATGCTTGACACATCTATTTGATGACGATCCACTGTTTGGGCGTTGAATCGGGCTTTTGTTGAGTAGTACTCGACATACTACTTGTAGATGTTTGACACACCTAAGCGTGACGATCCACTGTTTGGGCGTTGAATCGGGCTTTTGGTAAGGTAAGTATTCGACATATCGACCACTAGATGCTTGACGCATCTTAGATGTTTGACACACCTAACTGTTGACGATCCACCTGTTTGGGCGTTGAATCGGGCTTTTGGTAAGGTAAGTATTTGACATACTGACCCTAGATGCTTGACACATCTTAGATGTTTGACACACCTAACTGTTGACGATCCACCTGTAAGGGCGCTGAATCGGGCTTTTTTTTGTTGAGTATGCTTCGACGCATGGCACTTGACGTGATGGATGCTTGACGCGATGGTTGCTTGACACGATGGTTGCTTGACGCAATGGATGCTTGACGCTTGAAGAGATGCTCGACGCACTTAATTGGATACATTGACATATGGGGGAGGTAGATGGAATCCAAACACTCAACATGTTTGATCTAATTTTTTGAAAGTAGGCACTTGACGTGCCTTGCGCATTTTAATTCCTGCAAGAGGGTTAGTGAAAGTATTTGCATAACAACATACATTCACTTAAGAATTTGTTTGTTCAAGATGATCAATGTGCACTCGACTCCAAGAATCAGCGGGGAGAATGAGTTCTATTATGTGAGGATTGAAAATTGTTTATGATTTAGATTTTGGTTTTGAAGACCAACTCGTGAGGTTCATCTAAAGATCGAATGAGACAATCGTCTAATAGGATTCCGTTGAGATAACCCAAGTTCAACACTAAGGTTCAGGATACTTCAAGGATTTTTCCGTTGTCATAGGACTTTTTTTTTTCATCGTCAAGCCCCTAAGTTTCTCGTGTGATGATCATTGACTGAACAAGGTCTAAACCACTCCAATGGCTTTTGCTATGTAGAACTTATGGTGCCTAACCTAAAGCACATATTTTCCAAGGCTTCTCTTGACACTAAGCCCCAAGACTTCTTGTATGTTGTAGATGACTTCGTGAACATGCTTGTGAGACTGCGTGAATCGAAGAAGGATCCCCTCCTTTTTCCCTTTGAATTTTTTTTTTTCTTAGTGACGCGCCCTGGTTTTTGCCTAGACCGCCCTTTCGGGTTTTCAATCTAGCGGGCATCTCTTTTGCGTCTTTTGTTTTTGTGTACTCTAACTTTTGCCTAGGCCGCTCTTTACGAGTTTTCAACCTAGCGAGCCATTTCTTTTTTGAAAAGTATGTTTACTCGAAGGGACTCGGTTGGAAGAATTTCATTAAGGAGAAAGATGAGATCTCGAGTTTAGTTGAGGAGAGACGGACTCTATTCTTTGGAAGGTGATCCAAGCATTGGACTCTTTTGGGAGAGTATAATCTCTAATGATGAGAGTGAGAGGCAAAAAGGAGGAAACTCCTAATGCAGATTTGATTACTCTTGAGAGTTTGAGTAGGGATTGACCGGGAAGGAAAGGTTAGGAAGCCCCAGCTTTTGATGCTTGGATTTCAAGAGTGTGTATGAGAATGGCTAAGAGGAAGCCCCTAGACTCAACAAAGAACGCTACATGGATCTAAGGTCTAGAAAAGTTGTTCTATTTTTAATGGACCTCGCATCATCTAGAAATTTCTTAACGAATTTGAAAAGAAAGCCAATCATTAGTATGAATTAAGGCTAAACATTTCTCTTTATGGATTGATGTTGAAAGTCTTCTTCATTTGCGTTGCCATTCGGACTTCATTGTAAGAGGATGTTGAGGGATCCTCCTTTCTTCATTGATATCACTTGACTCTTCTTCTTTCTTTGGAGAGTCCTTCTTGCCTTTGTTGAAATTTCATCCTTGTTGTGGGGCGATGAAGGCTTGAGAGTTTTTCTTCTCTTTTTTTTTTTTTTTTTTTTTTTGATGCTCTATTTTTGCCTAGGACGATTTGAGGAGTTTCGACCTAGCGAGCTTTTTATTTTTGTACTCTCAAAGCCTTGAATCGAGTAGCCCCACTCTTCTTGGGATGAATGTTGATAGCGGCGTCTTTGGCTTCCTTTGTTTGTTGATCTTCGACTTTCAACATGAGTAATGTTTAGCCTTAAGCCTTCTAAGGATAGTTTTCATTTCAAACTTGTTTAGAAGTTTCCATTTTTCGTGATGATTTAAGGAATGAGGGTCCACTATTCAACATAGATCAAATGATATTCATAAAGAAAAACAACTCTTGGGAAAGTGTTTAGGATAAAGAGATAACTTTTATTGATAAGGAAATTCGAAATGTACTCGAGTAGTTCACTTGACACAAACTAGAGAGGATAGAGATGGACTAGAATGACAGAACGACTCTTCGAGAACATACTAGGAAGTTTACTTAATCTATGTTTTTTTTTTCTCTTTTTTTTTCAAAGGAAAAGGGAGAGGACAATCGGAGCCCCAAGGTGGTGATGCTTCAGTTGATCTTGCCGGCTTCATACAAGTCTTGGATTACATCCTTCGTATGATGGCGCTCATTGGTGTCATGGCCACTATAGTTGTGAAATTTACAAAACAAGTAGGGATCATGATCAAGACGAGAGCTTTTTCCAAGAGGATTTCCTTCTCTAGGCTTAATTTTTCCTTCTTCTACAAGGATGTCAAAGAGACCTTCTTGGGTAATTCCTTCAAGTTGGACATATCGTCTATCTTTTCGCTTTCTTTCCTACGGATGGGGAGCAACAAATGACTTAGGATTGGTGAATCTACTAAGGTCATGGAGCCTTTCTTGGTGCAACCTCGTTTTTACCTAGGCAACCCTGTTTTTTACCTAGGCCGCCCTTTTCGGGTTTTCAACCTAGTTGGGTATTACTCTTTTAGCACTCTTTTTACGCGTAGTATCTGCGCAGCTTGTCACCGTTCACTGGGTGTACAAAAGGATTTCCGTCGAGGTCTGCAAGTTGCATGGCTCCTCCGGAGAAGATCTTCTGGACGACGTATGGCCCGACCCATACAGCTCCCATTTGCCGAGGGGGTTGATACGGACTGGGGGCTTTTCTTTCAAAACGAGATCACCTTCTCGGATCTCCCGATGCTTTACTTTCTTGTCGAAGGCTCTGGCCATTCTTCCTTGGTAGGCTCGGATGTGTTCCATGGCCTTCAATCGTCGCTCATCTAGCAGGGCCAATTCATCATGGCGACTCTGGAGCCATTCGACCTCATTGATCTAGCTTTCCAGCAGTATACGGAGCGAGGGTATTTCCAGCTCGATTGGGAGTACCGCTTCCATTCCGTATGTGAGGGCAAACGGTGTTTCCCGCTGCCGTCTCGACCGATGTCCCGTAGCCCCAGAGTGCCAGTGTAACTTCTCGGGCCAATCTTCGCCTTGAATGACCATCTTCCGGATGATATTTTCCAGAGTCTTGTTTGCTGCTTCGACGGCTCCGTTGGTTTGGGGCCTGTAAGGAGATGACTTGTGACGGGTTATTCGGAATTCTCGCCAGCTTTTCACATTCCCTTCGAAGTGGGATCCATTATCTGAGATGATTTCGGCTGGCAACCCGTATCTGCATATGATGTTCTCTTTGATGAAGAGGGCTACTTTCCTTGAGTTGAGGATTTTGTAGGACTTGGATTCAACCTACTTGGTGAAATAATCCATAGCTACCAGGATGAATTCGTGGCCGTTGCTGCCTGATGGTGTGATTTTGCCTATGACATCGATTCCCCAAGTGACGAAAGGCCAAGGGGTTGTCATGCAGTATAACTCGTGAGGAGGCAAGTGATTAAGGTTGGAGTATCGCTGGCATTTGTCGCAGCTTTTGACGAACTGGATGCAGTCGGTTTCCATGGAGATCCAAAAGTACCCCATTCTCGCATGATTTGCACGAGCTCGAGCATTCATGTGAGGGCCGCAGTACCACCATGTATTTCTTTCATGAGTTCGGTAGCCTCTTGTTTGCCGATACATCGCAGAGGGGGCCTTGATAACGCTTCTTGTATAGCATATTTCCCAAAAGAACATAATGGGAGGCGAGCCGCCTGTGGCCGAGAGACTTTTCGCTTTGATTCCTTCTTTATATTCCCCATCTTCATTTTTGAAAGGGGCCTCGCCATCCTTCGTAATCGGTAACTGAGTGTACTGTGGATCATCGATCGCTCGGCTTCCGCTTCAATTTCGAAGCAATAGGCGGGGTTTTCTCTTCTCCCGAATCTGAATGGTTTAACAGACTTTCCTTCAGGTATTTCGACAAGAGAGGCTAGTGTAGCCAGAGCATCTGCGATCCTGTTGGGATCCCTGGGCAAGTAATGAAAGCTGATCTCCTTGAATTGAGTTACTAGCTCTTCCATGTAAGTGTGATATTTTTGTAGACCCGGGTCCACGGTCTTCCATTTGTTAGAGACCTGATTGATGATGAGGGCAGAGTCACCATACACCTCCAATTCCTTGATATTTCTTTCAAGGGCGGCTTCCAACCCGGCTATGCAAGCTTCATACTCAAGCAGTCATTGTTGGTGACTTCGAAGTTCAAATTTCACCGCGCATGGGGGTGTGCTCGTCAGTAGGATCGACCAGAGGCATTCCTATCTCGTTCCCCCTTTTGTTTGACGCCCCGTTGAAGAAGAGTTGCCAGCGATTTTCTCCTTCTAGAGCGAAGATTCCATCATCGGGAAATTGAGGTTCAGGTCCTCGGGACTCATCACTTGGGAAATCGGCCAAATGTTCTGCCATTATGCGTCCTTTTACAGATTTCCTTGAAACATAAGTGATGTCATATTCGGCCAAAAAGAACGACCATTTTTCCAACCTCATGGAGATGGAAGGCTTGTCGAATCGTATATTTGATGGGGTCTATTCTTGAGACAAGATGTATCGGGTGAGACCGCATGTAGTGTTTCAACTTTCCCACTACCTGCACCAAACCTCGCGCAAGTCTTCTCGCAAGGCAGTAATTGAGTTCGCTTCCTTGGAGCTTTCGCTACGAAATAGATGGCGTTTTCGACCTTGGAATCTTTCTTCTCTTGAGCTAGCATAGCCCCAATTGTTGTATTCGTGACAGCTTAGATATAGCAAGAGCGGCTTTTTCCGATGTGGTGGGCAGAGAATCGGGGATTCACAAGGTATGCCTTAACTGCTCAAAGGCAAGCCGACATTCCGGGGGTCCATTCCGTGTAGGCATTTTTCTTCATCAACTTGAAGATCGGCTCGCAGACGAGGACACCGATTTACAAAGCGGCTTATGTATTGCAGCCTTTCCCATAAAGGATTTCACTTCGTCAGTTGTCCTGGGGCGGCTTCATTTCAACTATCGCCTTGATTTTCCGGGGATCTACTTCGATTCCCCGTTCGTCACCATATATCCTAGCACCTTTCCTCGTCTTGCACCGAAGGTGCACTTGGCCGGATTCGCCTCTCATGCCGTGGTCTCTGAGGCGTACCTCGAAGAATTTCTTCAAATCAACAAAGTGTTGGCCATCCGATCCTCTGGAGTGTATTATCATGTCGTCCACATAGACCTCAATTTCTTTGTGGATCATGTCATGGAACAGAGCTGTAGCTGCCCTCTGGTACGTAGCCCCAAAGATTCTTTAGTCCGAACGGCATGACCGTGTAGCAAGAGGTGCCCCAAGGGGTTGTGAAGGCTGTTTTGGCTTGAGCCTCTTCTGCCATTTTGATTTGGTTGTAGCCGGCAAAACCATCGACGAAGGATTTAACTTCATGGTTGGTCGTGGAATCTACCAAAATGTCGATGTTTGTGTGGGGAAATCGTCTTTGACCGGCTTTGTTCAAGTCTCTCAAGTCTACGCAAAGACCGGATCTTTCCGTTGGCCTTGGTCACTGTTACTATGTTAGAAAGCCATGTAGGGTATTCAATGACCATGATGAATCCCGCCCTGAGCATCTTTTCTATCTCCTCTTTCACTTGTAGGGACCATTCGGGCTTAATTCTTCTTAGCTTCTGCTTTACTGGCTTAACTTCTGGGTCGAGCGGTATTCGGTGTTCAACTATGGAAGGATCAAGGCCTGGCATATCTTTATAGGACCATGCGAACACATCCACAAATTCTTTTAGCAGCTCAATTAGGGCATCCCTTTCAAATCCCTTCAAAGAAACTACCAATCGCGTCTCTTTAGGCTCTTCCGCCAGCTCCTGTATTCACACTTGTCAAAATCTCTTCGGCACTTGGGCTCGATTTTCCTCTTCCTGACAACCCGCTTAAAGATTTCTTTGATATATTGTTCATTTAATGTGTCCGCTTCTTCATCTAGTGAATCGTTATTAAGTTTTTAGATTATTAGTTAATTCATCATTAGTTAAAGTGGCAATTAAGGGATACTCGTAAAGGTTCATCATTTCATTGAAGACGAAAGGGAATACAACGTTCGCTGCACTCATAGTCTTTAGGCGTAAGGCCATCGGACGACTCGAGAGACTCGAACTCAACAATGAGAGACTCCTGGAGGATCTTTACAAAGGTTGACACGAAAGGACGGGGGACCAATCCAAGCTTGGTGATCATTTCCTCTTTGGTCGCGGACGGCCCGAGAGAGTTTCCCAATTCTTTAGCGGCATCGTCGCTCGGTGGCTTCACAACTCGGGAAAGGCATGGTCTCGTGCTTCCTCTTCGCCGTTGCTATCATCTCTTTGTCTCGAACCGTAATCAATGGTGTTTGGCGTCCGAAAGCCGAGCATGTGGATGTAGGGATCTTCCTCAATCCTCGGGATTTCCATTTCGTCACAATCCGACCGCTCAATCCAGATGTAAGGACGTATTGCGTCTCGGTGTGCTTTGCTAGAAAAATCTCATGTCCCATACTCGAGCGGAAAGGCTTGGTGTAGTTCAAGAAGGAGGACGTCCCACACGACGTTCATAGATTCGAGCCGAGTCCCGGTGTTTGTCGACTTTTATCATGAAAATCTCCTAGCCGGCGAGGCCAAAGAATGGGTTTGCAGTACGCCGACAAATCCGTGATTGAGGACCTGGAGACTTGTGTGCTCGTATCATGGCGGTGTTCGCCGTTTCCTTCCAAAGACGCCTCCAAGTGTTGGAAATAGCAATTAAATTTGATGAATCGAACTTCTTCTGAGTCTCGCTCGCTGAGTGTGTTGGACATAGTTGGCATTGCCGGATTCCAAAGGATGCCGGCGAGACTTGCCTCTTGAAGGATGTAGCCCCTGTTTGATCAGTGGGCATTCTTGGCTATTGTTTCAGCCTTCGTTCCCTATGAGGAAACCGTCACCCCTTATGACTTCAAGGTCTCCCCGCCGGTTGATGAATTTGACGCATTGGTGGAAGAGTGGAGGCTATGGCTTTCATGTGATGCAACCAAGGGCGCCCTAGTAGTGGCCGTGAACTCGGAGGGGGATATCCATTACATGGAACTTTGCGGGCACCATTTGGGTTTCGTACTGCAGTTCCAGAGTCACCGTCCCTGTAATGGGACGAGACGAACCGTCGTAGGCCTTGACAAATCCGGGTAGATGGGATCATACGCCTTTCATTTATGCGGAGGGCCCTCATCATGCCGAGGGGAATGACGTTTACCGATGATCCATTGTCCACTAATACCCTGTGGAGTGATATGGTGTTGAGCCGAATAGTGATGTACAAAGCTTCATTGTGTTGGGAGACATCTCTTGGCAAATCTTCATCGCAGTAAGGTGATCATACTCCCATATAGGTGAGGATCATAGATTTGGTCCTTTGTCTCGGGATAGAGAGTCATCAAGCCGCCACTTCGTGCTTTTTTCTTGCGAGGTAGAGCCTTTGCCGAAGCCCCTGGGTTATACCGATGCCTTTGTGGCGGTTGCCATCTCCACCAACATGTTGATTGAGTGGGAGCGCTGCAGGCGCGTCGGTTTTTCTTCATCGGTGTATACTCTGGAGCCGGACAACCGAACTCGGTTGACCCCGAGGGGTTGGACTTACGTTCGCAGCACTGGTATCCGAAGGTCTCAATTCCGTCGTTGGCAAGGCTTTTCTCGCTCTTTTACCCCTTTTTGCTTTGGGAAGACCGATCGGAGTAGAGTACATAATAATCAAATCCCCTGCATGGCTCCCCGAGCGTTCCCACATTGTTATCACCGGCCTCGAATCTCTCCTTCAATTTTTGGGGAGGAAATTTTCTTTTTCTTAGGAGGACGGTCCTCGTGTATCCAGCCCCGATAGTCCCTTTCAAGGCAATCGGGACAGCCACAAATATCCCACCAAATGTGTTCTACGGCCGGTGGCGGATTTGGGACCTCGTGTTGAGCTGCCGAATGACTTTGAGTGGAACCGGTCCGGGGGATCCGCCGGGCTCGTCTGGAAGCAAGTGATTGGACTCCGCCTGGATAATGAGAGATATTGAGGTCCCGGGAACGGGCATATGTTTGTCCTTCAAGGTAGCCCTGGCCACTGGGAGATTGTTAAGGTCCCGAAGTGGCGTGTGGCCTCTTCAATCCAGTGTTCCGGGCCGTCCTGTTTCCGGCGTTCTTCCAGGGCTTTGATGGCCGACCATATTTCTTCAATTATTCCCCGATTTTCATCACTCAGCCGATATTTGTGGGATCATCACTTTGAGAGGGGACAAACTGACAAGATACCGAACTCTTTCGTCCCCCGATCGTTGTTTGGGGGCCGCTGCCCTGTAAGTCGACGGGTGGGGGTCCCTGGCGGAAACATAGGAATCTTGGGGTAGCATTTCGATGTATCCGGGACGATTAAGAAGAGGAGGAGAACCCTCTTCCTTCTTTGCGGTAAAAGTGCCATCGGAATTGAGACTCGATAGTCAAACCATGACTTACGACAACCCCTTAAGGTCATCAATTTGAGCCTCATGTCGAAGTCTCATCTCGTTCTACCAACTCGGATCCACACTGGGTCTGGTTCGAGGGATTTTGGAGGACGGAGCAACGTTATCCCCATCATTACCGGCTGATGCAGACATTCTAAAACCCGGAGTCGGAACAAACGGCAAAGCTGATGACGCGCTTGACTCTTCCCAACTAATCAAACGATGACCCGGTGCCCGAAACCAAGCTTTGTGCGGAGTCATGGGGAAAGGACACGAAGGTTCAGATGTCTGGGAATGGAAGGAGGGTAGGTGTTTGGGCTTTTGGCTCATGCAACATGCAATTATTTGTTCACGTTTACTTAAAACGTGCTTTATTAACCTAATCGGTTGGAAAAGATTGCTCTTCTTTTTCGCAAACTACTCTGGATCCTGGATCAGTGGGCCCCGTCACTACGTCTATAAGCCCCTCGTATTCCACCCGTATTTCGACCTCCTGTGGTGGACAGCCCTGTGACGAGGGTCCTATAAGGCAAGCGGGTCCCACCGACCGAAAGAAAACGATCCTAAAAGTCTGGCGGGTAATCGAGTCTTAACGAGCATTCGATGTAAATTACGGACAAAGCTGACGTCAAAAGTCAAGATCATGTCCGAGGACTCGATGAAAAGTCGGCATGATTTGGACTGATAAATGTCCACGATTGATCTTGATTTGTTGTCAATTAGGTCGTAATTAGGCATGGAATAATCATTAATCCTTGATGACTCAAAGGTGTCAATGCCGGGAGTCGGTGTATAATTTGTGCCGCCGAGCCGAAGTCAAGGCGCCGGTCAATATCTTGGTCAAAGTCTCGCGGCGGAAAACCGGCAGAACTTCGACTGATTAGGGTCCCCGAAAGATATTGAGTCGGTATGCCGACAAAGGCTTGAAAGGAAAGGTCTATACACGGACAGGGCATGACACATGCACCCGCACTAAAAATCAACCGGGTCTCTGGACAAAGTGTGTCACTTGGACAAGTGCATGGTCGACACGAGGCTCCATGGGATGTTTGGGTAGTCCCGTGCTCATCCGAGAGGCGTAATAAGACCAAACGGACCGCGACAAGGATTTCCCGGGTTAGGGACGTAGTGTGCGGTGTACGGTCACGTGCGCGTAGTGTGCAAGGCCTATATTCTTTTTCTGAGTAAAATAGGAATTTTTCATGTGTCTTAAAAAAATGATGCATGATTTTTTTTTTTGAAAATTTTCTTTTTTTTTTTGGAAATCCTTTTTTTTTTTTGAAATTTTTTTTTTTTGAAATTTAATGAGCACATAAGCACGAAAATTCCGAATGTATAGGGACATTATTCCGACAAACGGTCAAAATTTTGACTTTCTCCGAGGCGGCCAAAACAACACGAAAACCGTGCAAAAATCAACACACACACAAAAATGATTTTCAAAGCCGGACGGAAGCTTGACCCTCAAAAGCTTTTTTTTTTTTTTTTGAAAACGGTGATACCGGTACGTGGGATTGTTAGACCACAATTTATCCCCGACTCGTGTTAGGAGGCGATAACGGGAAGTTTAATGGTTTCCACCAATATACCAAATATCATTTTTTTTTTTAAAAAGCTTAGTCCCCAGCGGAGTCGCCACTGTGATGATGTGTCGCCATTTTTGCGGGAAATGAAATTCGACTTTTTCGTGTTTCTTTGGAAAAAACCAAATAAGACCCGGGAAAAAGAACGGAGTCGCCACGCCATTTTTGTTTTAAGGGCCAAAACTTTGAAAAAAGCCCGAGATCGAAATTTGGGTTCTGAGGTCATGTTACACGCCGGGAAGGACGTTAGTGTGCACCGGAATGCCTCGTAAACGAGTCTTCCAAGCCGAAAATCATTTGTGTGTGTGTGTGTGTTCTGGCCAAAATAATTTGAAACTCAGAAAAGTAAAAATTGGGATATCCTTTTAAGACTTTAAACTGATCCCATGATTTTTTGGAAGATTTTTGGATTGAGATTTGGTACTCAAAAGACCTTTTGAAGTTGAGAGCCATTTCTGCCAGAATGAAAAAGGCAGTGGACCTTTGATTTTGAAATTGATTTTGAAATGCGCCGCTCCTAGTATTACCAGATTTTTCAATACCATTCGAGTTGGAAACAGATGCTTCAGTGGTTGGCATTGGTGCTGTTTTGACACAAAGGAAGAGGCCGATTGCTTTCATGAGTCAAAAATTGGAGGAGTCAAAGCGAAAATGGACTACGTATGAACTTGAGTTCTATGCGGTTGTACAAGTGATAAAGCATTGGGAACAATATTTGCTGCATCGTGAGTTCGCTCTTCATACGGATCATGAAGCATTAAAATACTTGAATGGTAAGACAACACTTAATCGCATGCATGCACGTTGGGTATCCTATTTACAGCAGTTTACTTTTGTCATTCAACACAAAAGTGGACAGCTTAATAAAGTGGCGGATGCTTTGAGTCGCCGGGCTAATTTATTGGTAACTATGCGTACTTCGGTAGTGGGATTTGATTGTTTGAAGAGTTTGTACGAGGCAGATGTTGATTTTGCTGAGATATGGGCAAAATGTAGAGATGGAGGTCCGGTTGGTTTATACGAATTTTTATTTTATCGTGACAGATTGTGTATCCCTCATGGTTCCATTCGCGAAAGCCTCATTGCGGAGTTACATAAAGATGGTCACCTTGGACGAGACAAAACAGTAGAACTTGTTGCTCGGAAGTATTTTTGGCCACAACTTCGCAAAGATACGCACACTTTTGTTCGGAAATGTATGACTTGTCAACGCAACAAAGGACAATCCCAGAATACGGGATTATATTCACCGTTACCTGTTCCGGATGGTCCGTGGGAAGACATTTCTATGGATTTCGTTTTGGGACTACCTAGAACACAGAGAGGTAATGATTCAGTTTTTGTGGTGGTTGAACATTTTTCTAAGATGGCTCACTTCATTCCTTGTCGAAAAACATCGGATGCTGCACACATAGCGGGTTTATTCTTCAGGGAGGTGGTTCGCCTACATGGGGTGCCTAAGTCAATCACATCGGATCAGGATACATAATTTCTGAGTCACTTTTGGCGTACTCTTTGGCATATATTTCAGACGTCATTACAATATAGTAGTTCATTTCACCCTCAAACTATTGGTCAAACAGAAGTGGTGAACCGGACGTTGGTGTGATGATGTGTCGCCATTTTCGCGGGAAATGAAATTCGATTTTTTCGTAGTTTCTTTGAAAAAAACCAAATAAGACCCGGGAAAAAAGAACGGAGTCGCCACGCCATTTTTGTTTTTAAGGGCCAAAACTTTGAAAAAAACCCGAGATCAGAAATTTGGGTTCGGAGGTCATGTTACACGCCGGGAAGGACGTTAGTGTGCACCCGGAATGCCTCGTAAAACGAGTCTTCCAAGCTGAAAATCATTTGTGTGTGTGTGTGTGTGTGTTTTGGCCAAAATAATTTGAAACTCAGAAAAGTAAAAATTGGGATATCCTTTTAAGACTTTAAACTGATCCCATGATTTTTTGGAAGATTTTTGGATTGAGATTTGGTACTCAAAAGACCTTTTGAAGTTGAGAGCCATTTCTGCCAGAATGAAAAAGGCAGTGGACCTTTGATTTTGAAATGGATTCAAGGGTCTTAAAACTTCATAATCTGGATAAACTCAGAGAATGAAAGTTGTTCCAGACACCATAAATAAGATTTGTGCAAAGGAATTTTCCATTTTGGAGAAGATTTGAGGGGTCAAAACCTTCTGGAAACCTCAGATATGAGATCTGGATCCCCAGAAGTTGATGAACTAGCCTCTGAAAGAAAATTTGAAAAGAGGAGTTTTACTCACCCAAAAAATAAAGTAAAAATATGTATGGAAAGATCTGGATGTTGGCTACAAAAAGTGTTTTGTAGTCAACACCAAATTCCACATTTATCTGTGTCCAAAAAATTAGACCATGGACTGAGGTCTGAGAAAATTGCTACTGGACAGCAACTTCTCAAGAGAGAAAATGTGATTTTAAAGGGGGTTTTGCATCCATGCTTGTCCCCATTTCCCTAGGTTTTGGTTAGTGATCACTTGACATTTTAGTGGTGAATCAACTATACCAAACCATCCTTGGGGTACATTAGGACTAAGCATTTCATTTGCTTGGGAAGGGGATTTTTATCCTTTGAAAATGAGATTTTATGCTTGAAAATGGTATTTAGGGTTTTGAAAATGAGTTTTCTTTGCAAGAAAGTAAGAGAACTTGAAAATAATTTTGATCTTTGTAGAAGATCATCCATGGAGATGGTCTTCCATGGTGATCTTCTTAGATCTAAAGCAAGAAGATGAAAGAACTACATTTTGTAGTTTGCAAATGCATGCATGGTTGGAGTTTAGGGTAAGGAGAAGGAGGGTTTACCAATATTCCTTGTGTTCTTGAGTTTTTGGCTTGAGTGTATGAGTGTTTAAGGCTTAAGTATGAGAGTGAGTGGATGAGTGTGAGTTGGGAAAGATTGGAGAGAAAATGGTGACAATTCTTGAAGAATTCTCACTGTTTTCTCTCTATATTTCGCCAGAGATTCGGTGCAATTGGTGTTGTTGCCCCTTATTTTTGTGACTGGAGGGCTCAATTTATAGCCCTCTGAAAAATGCAAACTCATCCGCGCGGATAGGACCTTGAGCGTGCACTGTTCATTAATTACAGCTTCAGGCTTTGGACAGGAAGAATATTTCTTTTCAAAATTCAAATTAGCAGCCAGTTTTATGTTTCCAGCCATTGCTATTTTTGGTTTTCTTCCTTTGTTTTGCTTTTTAAGATTCTTTTTGAGGTTTAACCTTAAATAACAATGCCCATTTTACCCTCACTTTGTTAGAAATGTTAGGATTGTTAGGAATTGTTAGAAATGTTATAACTTTCGTTAATTTTCTAACGAAAATTCTAACAAGCTCAAATTGGAGCACTTACAGTTGGGCTCAATGATTCGTTGTCTGTGTGGGGATTTTCCTAAAAAGTGGGACTTAGCCTTAGCCACAGCCGAGTTTGCTTTCAACAACATGGTCAATCGTTCTACGAAGAAGTCACCTTTTGAGATAGTTTATCAAAAGCCCCCTCTATATACTCTTGATTTGATTCCTTTGCCAAAGGTTCCGGGATACAGTATCGCCGCTAAGCATATGGCTGAAATGATCGAGGCAGTTCAGACAGAAGTAAGAAGAAATATTACGGAGTCAAATGCGAAGTACAAGGAACATGTAGACAAGCGACGTCGTTTGAAGGTCTTCAATGTAGGTGAAATGGTGATGGTCCATCTACGCAAAGAAAGATTCCCTCAAGGAACATATAGCAAGCTACATCAAAAGAAACTTGGCCCTTGTAAGATTGTTCA
This sequence comes from Adenophora triphylla var. japonica, assembly GCA_022495995.1. Taxonomy (NCBI): domain Eukaryota; kingdom Viridiplantae; phylum Streptophyta; class Magnoliopsida; order Asterales; family Campanulaceae; genus Adenophora; species Adenophora triphylla. The sequence continues at coordinate 67,062 of JAFEMH010007458.1, read as the reverse complement.
GAAAATTAACGACAATGCTTATGTGGTAGAGTTGCCAACTGGGTGGAATATCTCCCCAACTTTTAATGTGGCGGATTTAGTTGCTTATTACTCGGATGATCCTCTTTGCGATGACATAGATTCGGGGACGAATCCTTTTAAAGTGGGGGAGTATGATGTAGATCGTGTTGAGGCAGAACAACTTGGGGACCAAGAGGACATAACATTTGAAAACTCGGGTGTTTAAAAGAAAACAAGTCTGATGCAGAAGTGCTCGCCGAGCTGTTTCCTTGCCTCGGCCGAGGGGACAAAAGCAAAAACTTGGTTGTCAAAAGTTGTTTTGCCCGGCCGAGTCAAGCCGTTGCTCGGTCGAGCTAAAGCTGTTGCTCGGCCGTGCTAATTCTGCGACTCGGCCGTGCAGTTCCTGAAGGGTTGTGTCTCTTGGGCTTGTGTTGATTGCTCGGCCGAGCTGTTTCCTTGCCTCGGCCGAGGGACTCCTGGAAGGTTGTGTCTGTTAAAAATTCGCACCTGCTCATTGAAGGGACGTGTCTGATTCAAGTTGTATCTTTTCATACATTCGTAAATAGATTATTCCTTATTGTAAGTAGTATAAATACGTTAGTCTTTCATTGTTTGAACAATCAAGTTTTATATAATCAAATTATTGCTTTGCAATTATTGTCCCTTTTCGGTTATTACTCAAAGTCTAATTAACTTTGTTTGCTGAGATTTCTTTGGAAAGTCTCATTTGAGATTCGTTAGGCGATTCTCTTTAACATATTCCGCTGCGTATACATCACAAGCAGTACAGAGACATTGGGCCACAATTCTGGAATGTGTGAAGGTATCATATGATTAAAAGCACAGATGCAATTGACAAGTACTTCTGGTCCTGGTCTTTTGTGCAATCAAATTTCAGTACTTGTCTTCTGCAATTATTCTGTAGCTTACCGAGTTGTCTATCATCCAATTTGCTTCGTTTGCTGCGTATAATGCACACCAACTAATTACGTACCTTCACCTTTTAATATTAGAAACTCAATTCAAATGGGTTGCAGATTAATTATGTTGTTACAAATTTCCCAATACTAGTCCTCCAATTCACACTTGCCCAGGTTTACAAATTGATAGTGATAGAAGACAACTATCATTAAAGGGGATCACCTCAATGACCAAGCCCTAGTCACAAGTTGATCTAGAACCAGATCAATATTAGTTAATTTAGAATCATATTTGGATTCATTACCTCTCATAGTTACTCTCCCTACTTATTCGAAGCCTTGCATTAAGTCAATGAATGAAAAATCATTGTTATCTTTTTTCTATTATATTAACTATTTCTACTATTCACTACAAGAAAACCCATTTATTGCAACAACAAATATCGTTGCAAAAAATACCATGTCGTTGCAAAAATTATTTTTTGCAACGACATTTATCGTTGCAGGGTTGTTGCGGGAATGGGCATAGCGTAAGTTTTTTGCAACGACTTTTGTTGAAAAAAATATGTATTTTCGCAACGACATATGTTGTTGCGGAATTTCTGTCATTGCAAAATATTATGTGTATAATAACAACATAAGTCGTTGCAAAAGATAGTATTTACAGCAACAACAAAAGTCGTTGCAAAAGATATTGATATACAACAACAAAATAAGTCATTGCAAAATATATGGATTTAGTTTTTTTAGCATAACCTATTTTTTTTTTTTTTATGGAACTAGGACGATACATGGGAGGATTTTATTAAACACAAACATATGAAATTGTACAAGAGGGGGACAACCATTCACTTCATGAGTGAAATGGAGCCTAAACCTCAATCTCACTATTACACATATATCACCTATCAATCTATATTTATCCATCTTTTCTATTACAATCAATATTTTTTCCAAATCTTCTTAGACACTAGACATCATTTTCTATTCAACCACAAATCCTATACATTTGGACAATATTCCAAAGCACTACCAACACATACTGCCACCAATTAAACAACAAGAAGAGGTAGCCGTGAACTTGCTTCATAACAACTTGAAACAACAGTAACCTGGGAACCAAAAATTCTCCCTTATCCTCTTTTAACCAAACATCAGAACATCCAAGCAAAATCCAAAAACATTTCAATAGACAATACATGCTTAACAGTCTCAGCAATATCACAAAAAACAACAAATTGAATAAAATTTGATTCACCAATTGCTGCCAAAAACCAGCAAGCTGAAGACAATTTCCTTTAGCACCTTCCAACCCTCCAAACAGATTGATACCAAACCTGATGCTTTCCACAGAATCCAACAACCAAACCTTTTCTTGATTCTGATATTACCTCCATCAGTCCACATATTCCAACAAACAACAATATTGAACAACCAACTGATCCAAAACAGCAAAAAGCAAACAACATATTGATGTCTCACTGTCATAGCTTCTGTAGAATACATCAAACTGAGCAAACCTGAAGTTATACAAACACAATCTCTATACATATGGCCAGTATTCCAAGGCAATACCAACCCATGCTGCCAAATATTATTCCTATTAGAATCAACACATTTACTTCCCTCATTACCATACAACCATTCAAAATAACACCAAATCTGACTGATGTTTTGAACATTCATATATTCCATATGAATTCCAATGAAATATAGATGCAAAACTACCCAAACAACATAACCAATTGCTATCAAAACCCTGTGCTCTGATCTGACTACAAGCAAAAGATGGATAATGTATGAGCATTAATAAAAGGCTATATATAAAATAGAAAATGAACACATGAAATCAGATTTAAGGCACCAAGTTCCTAACATATGCCTATGTGAATAAGATGCACCAAGTTCCTAACATATGCCTATGTGAATAAGATGCAAGCAAAATGACATTTAAATTGTTATACAAATGGTTTCCTTAGTTCAAACATCACAACATTCTGTATCCAAAATGATGATAGACACAGGAAGTTCAGGACTTACTTGAGCTTCTTCTTTAATGTAGCCTCCACAACCCAGTCACCAACACAGTTAAAATATGTCCCTTTGGGAAGAAGATCAACCTTTATCAACATTGAAAGTATAAGTAATATTGCAAAAAAAAAGGAGAAAACTGTATAAACATATTGAAGAAGCTATTACCTTGGTGATAACCAAAATTATTGGATTTGGACCAACAAGATCACGAACACGGGCCAAAAAGCTGCCATTGAAGTCTACTATATCAACCTAAAAATAATTTGGCATTAGAAATTCTCACCTTAGCTGCCATGTTCAAGTTGTCACAACAATGCAGTAGTGGCACTGCTAAATAAAGATATAACGGTAATGAAACATACTCCAAACCCATCTCATTGAAAAAAAAAACTGAAATATTAACAGCGAGAGTGTTGTTGATTACAATAAAAGGGATAAAAGAAACTAAAGGTCAATCTTAAGATTTTCCATCAAAGAGCAAACTGTTTCATCTTTTCCCTTGAATGTAATTTTCACATCTTTCCCTTCGACAGTCACCTTCACTTTATCCTTATTAGATGACGTCGATCCTTTATTAGAAGGAACAACTTCAGAATGTGTCTTAGTTTGCAACATTGACGGAAGAGGCATATTCTTAATGGCTTCCATGACTTCATCATTGTTTTGGTCAAATTTCAACAATTAGATTTGTATGATGGGAAAAGTGACTAAAGTGATATGAATCTAGGTACAATGACTATCAAGTTGAATAGAAATGGACACAAGACATTTGTTGACTAGGGAAAGCCCTTGAACAACTTGTTCGCCGGCATAAAACCCCGGGAGGATGTGGCTCCTGCCTTGACCGAAAGTTTACTATGAATTTTCTTGAGATTACAATGCTAAGAGCGTATGAAAAGGGAGCTTAGGCTAGTGTGGTGCGTGTGTGAATTTACAGTGTATGTTCCCTTTTATACCTCAAGAATAAAACTAAATAACAATGAGGGCCTACAAACTCGGAATTGAGGTTTATCCTTGGAGATTTATCCGCACTCATCCGTTGGGAAAGAGATAATCGTTGGCTTGCTGAAGAATCGTGGTTGAACTGGTCTTTGGCACGTTCCCTATAAAATAGGAAAAGCGTTATGCGTCCCAACCGGTAAAAACCAAGTTGTAAACAGAACAACCCAAGTTGTTAGTACCAAGTTGTTTAGGCGTAAGTTGCAAAACATGTTGATCGAAAATGTAGGGCCCAACAATTGCCCCCAAACTTTTTGAATTTAAAAAGAAGAATAGAAAGAGACAAAAAGAATTCAAAAGGTTTGCCAAAATAAGAAAGGAACGACGGTTTTAAAAAGAGACGCGATGGGCGGTTTTGGTAGTTTCTCGAGGCAAAAAGGTGTATTTGTTTTAAAAGGTCTCAACCACTTTCAACCTCCATAAATAAGAAGACTCCTGTTCCAACTCTCCCTTTCAAAAACGTAGCTTTCAAAAAGATTACGGGAAGAAGAAGGAGAACCAGGAAAAGACGGTTTTGGAGAGGAGAATCAAGTAGAAATTGCCGGTGAGTTTCTTGTTTCCTTTCTAGTTCCATCTTTGAATCTTTGTTTTACGTTTGAAAAATGGGGAAGAGAAAGGTGGTAACTTTAATTGAGAGTGGAGAGGGTTTGCCGAAGGTTTCCTCACCCAAAACATGTTAAAGAACCCTGAAAAAGAAAAGTGTACCATTCCTGCCGTTAATTTAGAAATTATCAAGAGGAATCACGCCATGGCTTTTGAAACCGAACTTTTTACCCATCCTGACCTAACTCCAGATTGTTTTTCCCCGGAATGGGTATGTTTCCCTGAATATCTGTTCACTATTGGCCTAAAATTCCCGTTTCCAATTTTAATCACCCAGTTCTTTGTATCTTCCAAGCTTAACTATGCCCAACTCATGCCTCAAGGTTGGAGAAGCCTTCAAACCCTAGTAAGGCTAAATGCAGAAACAGAGTTAGCAATTGGTCTAGAGGAATTTGCTTTTACGCATGAATTTAGGAGCTTTGGTTTAGGGAGATATGGTTTTAGGGTTAGGGTTGGTAGGACGCCTTTCCTAATTGACAATGTTGATCCAGCCGATAGAGGGTGGAAGAAAAAGTTCTTTTTGCAAAGAAGAGCACCCTGGTGACGGATGTGGGTGCCAACTTCAAATGGAGGTCCCAAGGTAGTAGGCAATTTTTCTTACTCTAATGATGGTTTTCAAAGAATGTACTAACTATTTCTCCAAATTTTTCTTTGGCCTAGTTGCGAAATTGGATGTGCTTTTTCCCTTTAAAGACAACACAGAGGAAAGAGTGAGCGAGATCTATAACTTGGAACCCTTAGTGAGAACTTTTAAGGCACTACCAGTTCTATTTGTTGCAGATTCTAACAAGGAAGTTGGTCCCAAAGAAGCCCGAGAGGCAAACCTTGAAGAAACCTTTTGAGCCTATCCCAATGTCTACGGAGTTAATCAAATACTTTAAATCTTTGCCTATCTCCAAGTTGTTCTAACCCCTTTAATCTGTTCTAACTCTTCATTCTATTTTGCAGCCACTCGCTCCAAGGAAACTGTTACCGCTGCCGACCTTCTTGCCGCAGCCAGAGCAAAAAGCTTGGCAAAGAAGGATGGACAACCCCCTACCCCTGTGTCTATTGTGGCTAGCTCCCATGTGGCTGCATCCAAGAAGAAGGGGGATGCAAAGAAAAGAAAGCTGGTGGAAGCTGAGGCCACAGATGCAAACAGTGATATGGACATGGAGAAGTTAGGAGAAAAATTTAGGGCTGTTGTTGAGAAGGTAAAGATGAAGGAATCTTTAAATTTTATCAAAGAGCTTGATAAAGTACTAACATCTTTTTTGGTGCAGGAACTCATGACCCCGATTGTGGCCTACATTGATGCATTGAAGATCAAAGCGGCGAGGCTTGGTCACGAAGCTGCAGAATCAAAAGGAGGCTACCAAAAGGGCCAAGGAAGTGGAGAAATTGAAGAGGGAGGCAAACAAGCATGCAGGTGAGGTGGAAGGTTTGAAGAAGGATTTTGAACGCTTGGGAGAAGAAGTGAAAGCCATTCGTCTTTGAGAATAAGGCTCATATGAAAGAGCTTGAAGTTGCAGAGGGGAACTTCAAATTCAATGCCACCAAGACTTTGTTGGAGACCCGTATTCAAATGATTGAAGAATATGAAAATGGACAGACCATAGCTTGGAACTTGGAAGATGAGAGAAAAGTTTTGGAGGACCATATTGGTGAGCCAGCGGATGCAGAAGAAGTGAATTCCGCGGCCCTAGAGGCTCTAGTTGATGATGCTAACAAGGATTTAAGCACCATAGTGGCTACTCTAAATGATCAAATGGAAGACGCAACACCGGCGGCAGCAGGCCAAAAAGTTTGAAAAACATTTTAAAGTTTTTGGGTATTTTGGATGAAAACAATTTTTTGCTTTATTTGTGTACCTTTATTGGTACAACAAATGGGGGGAGTGTCCCTTTAAAACAATGTTTTTTGGTTTGTAATGGTTTATAAGAACCGAGACAATATTATTTGGGGGTACTAGGTTGGTCTAGTACTCAAGCTTTTTTAGGTTTTTAGGGACTTGTTGGCTTATCCAACTTGTCCTTTAACTGAAAAAATCTTTTGAAAAAACATTCAACGGTTTTTAGCAAAGTAAGTTATGTCCCTGAGGGACGCTTGTTTGTTCTTTGGATAACATGTAAATGTTATAAACCGTAGGTAACATGAAAATGTTACAACCAATAGTTCACAACTTAAAGAAGTGTGAAAACGTGCGCCCAGGCGAAGGTGTCAAAACCTTAATTCGTAAGAAAAGATGTAAATCTTTTAACCAATAGTTACTTTGATCAGAGGTAAATCGTTTGAAGGGATAGAGCAAGTATCAGCCGTCCTGGCGTGTCAACAAGCTCTATACCTCGCCAGCTAGAATTCCAACATGTATCACTGCATCGGGCGTGTCAACATGTTGAAATTTTCTTCTTCAGGTTCAAGCATGTATCAACCGTACCGGCGTGTCAACATGCTTGACCTTTGTCCTCCTCAGGCTCAAACATGTATCAGCCGTACTGGCGTGTCAACATGTTTGTCCTGTTCCAGCTTAGGTCTCAACAAGTATCAGCCGTACTGGCGTGTCAACATGTTGAGCCTACTCCGTTTGCTCAAGTTACACCTTGCAAAACAAATTTATGTTAGGGCTGGGCGTTAGCATAGCTAACGCCCCTCCGACGCTCAAGTCGGTAATGTTTTAATAAGAGTAGAAAAATTGAAATGCGTAATTGAACTTGACATAAATTTAAACCGTACCTGAAGAGTCTAGTTATAAATAACTGGACTTACGTGAAATAAAGTTTCAAGTGGATAGCGTTCCAACTTCTAGGGATTCTGTCTCCACTCGGGGTTGACAACCAGTATGCACCTTTGCCAGCTTCAGCATCGATGAGATATGGGCCTTCCCACTTGGGAGCCAGCTTACCTGCATTCAATTCTCTTGTATTTTGAAATACTTTTCTCAAAACTAAATCACCAACACGGAACCTTCTAACTCGACATTCTTGTTGTAAGACCTAGAAATTCGGCTGGCGATAAGCTGCCATCCTTATCTTGGCTAAATCCCTGATCTCATCAATTGTATCTCAGTCTTGAGTTAGCAAAAGGTTATTTTCATCTTGAGTCAATAAGCCATACCTTGCCGTGGGAATTTGTTGCTTCAACCGGAATCACGGCTTCGGCTCCGAATACTAAAGAATAGGGAGTCCTACTGTGGCTCCTTTAGAAGTAGTTCTATGCTCGCCCATAGCACAAGTGGTAATTCTTCAACCCATTTCCCCTTCTTCTGGTCTAGACGCTTCTTCAAGTTGTTGATGATCAACTTGTTGCTTGATTCGACTTGGCCGTTAGCTTGAGGGTGGACGGTGTGGACATGATTAACTTGATGCCCCGGCGAACACAAAAATCCCTGGTCTTTTTACTTATGAACTGTGACCCGTTGTCACATACAATCTTTGATGGTACACCAAACCTGCTAATGATATTTTTCTTTAAAAATGAAATTACCTCTTTATCCCTTACTTGCACATAAACACGCCTCGATCCATTTCGAGAAATAATCGGTTAGAGCCAACATGAATACTTTGCCTCCTGGAGCTTTGGGCAACTTGCCTACAATATCCATGCCCCATTGCATGAAAGGCCAGGATGAGACTATAGGATGTAGAGGTTCGGCGGTTGATGCAAGATGTTGCTATGTCTTTGGCAGGCGTCACATTTCTGCACATAGTTCATGGCATCTTGACGCATGGTTGGCCAGTAATATCCCGTTCTGAGGGCCTTTAATGCAAGTGCCTTTCCTCCAGAATGGTTCCCACATATTCCTTCATGGATTTCCTTAAGTACCAGTTCAACTTGCTCATTATCGACACATCTCAAGTAGTGCCACGCAAAGACTTCTGGAACAGCATATTATCTATTACAACGAAAGTTGAAGTTCGAATCTTAAACGACCTAACGTTCTTAACATCAGGGGTAAGAGTTCCAAGTTGAAGGAACTCAATGACGGGTTGGGTCCAAGAAAGCTTAGCATCTTGTGTCCCAATAGGTGGAGTAACCACTTGAGTTTCTTCAACTTGGTCTATCACGGGTACTTAACATAAATAATGGGGATATTAGTATGCAACATTGATTTGCAAGTTGAACCCAAGTTGGCCAAGGCGTACTGCCTCTGTATTTTCTTCTCTGGGGACTGTTCCAAAGAGAATGATAGAAATCTCGAAGCTAAAGCTTTAACATGTTGGAGGTACGAGTCATCTTGGAATGCTTCGCCATATAAGCGCCATTAAAGCGGTTAGCTAGTAATTGAGAATCAACAAATACATTTAAATGTGTAATATTCAAACTCAAAGCCGTAGTTAAACCCATGATTAGGGCTTCATACTCGGCTTCATTATTTGTTGCATTAAATTCACAAGATACGGCTTGAGGTATGATATCACCTTGAGGGGATTTTAGGACTATTCCCAAACCGGTTCCCTTGGAATTTGAGGCTCCATCCGTAAATAATGTCCAAAATCTAGGAATAGTTTTACCTTCAAGTTGTTGCACTTCCGGTTCTACCTCAGCTGCAAACTTGGGTGAAGTCGGCTACAAAATCGGCTAGGGCTGTGATTTGATGGTTTGTTCTTGGCTCGTATGATATGTCATACGTGCTCAACTTGATCGACCACTTGGCCAACCTGCCCGACATCTCCGGAGTCCTTAACACATTCCTCATAGGATAATTAGTTCGACGGTTATGGAGTGTGTTTCAAAATAATGACGTAATTTGGTAGCGGCGGTAGTTAAGGCTAATATTAATTTTTCAAGATGAGAGTACCTTGTTTCGGCATCTAATAAAGACTTACTCACATAGTAAACGGGATGTTGCTCACCTTGGATTTCCTTCACTAATCTGCACTAACGGCGGTTTCGAGACACGGCTAAATATAAATAAAGAGGCTCACCATGTTCGGGTTTAGCGAGTAGGGGTGACGTCATCAAATACTCTTTAAGTTGTTTGAAAAGTTTGCCTCATGTTGGTCGGTCCATTGAAAGAGTTTGTTTTTCTCAAGACTTCATAGAATAACCTGCACTTATCGGATGATTTGGATATAAATCTATTCAAAGCGGCTACTCTACTGTTAACCTTTGTACGTCCTTGATATTTTTAGGGGATTCCAAGTTGAGAATGGCTTTGATTTGTTCGGGACTTGCTTCGATTCCCCTCTTGGTTACCATATATCCCAAGAATTTGCTGCTTCTAACTCCGAAGTTGCACTTCGCCGGATTGAGCTTCATGTTGAAGGCTTTCAAGATGTTGAATGCCTCACAGGTGCTCAACATGATCCTCAATGTGTTTGGATTTGACCACCATGTCGTCTATGTAGACCTCCATCGTCTTGCCAAGTTGATCTTTGAACATCTTGTTTACCAACCTTTGGTAGGTTGCCCCTGCATTTTTAAGACCAAACGGCATAGAAATATAACAATATATACCTTAGGAGTCATGAATGCTTTGTATCTTCTTGGTCAGAAGGTTCCATTTGAATTTGTTGATACCGGAAGATGCATCCATGAACGTCAAGATGTCGTGGCCACTGTCTCATCAACAAGAGAATCAATATGAGGAGAGGGAATGGATCCTTTGGACAGGCCTTGTTCAAGTCGGTGAAGTCCACGCATACTCGCCACTTGCCATTCTTCTTCTCCACCACTACAACGTTAGCCAACCACTTTGGATACTTGAACTTCTACGATCATCTTGGACTTCGGCGGCCTTTCAACTTCATCCTTAATGATCGATTCCGCTCTTGGGCAAACTTCCTTCTTTTTAAACGGACGGGACGGATGGTCGGATCGATGTTCAACTTGTGAGTAATAATATCCTTGCTTATCCCCGTCATGTCCTCATGTTTCCAAGCGAAACGGCATCTCCGGCTTCTCGGGAACTCGATCAACTCCTCTTCGATTTCGGACGGTAGGTCTATCCCAACTTGCACTTGGGCCTCGGGATTTGATGCATCAACAGGAACGCTTTTGTATCGTGCTCCACCGCTTCAAGAACATCACGGGCCTTTTTCTTTAATTGCTATGCTTGCCGAGGGTCGAGCTTGCTTTCATGTTGATCTTGTAACATTCCTTAGAGACTTGCTGGTTTCCCTTCAACTAGGCAACACCCCAAGGTGTTGGAAACTTGACGCATTGATGGTAAGTCGATGGCACGGCCTTCATGTTGTGGATCCAAGGCCTTCCCAATATGACATTGTATGAAGAAGAGCATTCGATCACACAAAACCTCTCCATGGAATTCATACCTTCTAGGTAGATGGGCAACTTGATCTCACCGACTGTCTGTTTCACCTCACCACTGAACCCTACCAGTACGGATGAGTTCTTCACCACTTCAGACAAAGGAATACCCATATCTTCAAGAGCATGAGTAAAGATGATGTTGGTGAACTGCCACCATCGATCGGGATCCGCTTGACCACACAATTAGCAATGCACACTGAACAACTAGACCATCATGATGAGGGTCCAACGTGTTGTCTTTATCTTCATCTTCAAAAGAAATGACATGACCGTGCATGAAGTCGCGGCGCCTTATAGGCAATTACTGATTGATCTTCCTTAGAGCTCTTGGCATGACGCTTGGCGGCGAGTAAGTTGTGCCGCAAATATGAGACCCACTTTGAAATAACATTCACTACCTTGGTGGCCGGAGGGTGCAACTTTCTCGGGCCTAGATTGCTCCTACGAACCAGGTTCTTTGGACTCACTCGACCCTCTTCTTGCCCAACAAATCCTTGAGAAGACCCTTGGACAACAAATGAGCAATCTCCTTCCTCAAAGCGAAATGCAGTTCTCGGTGGTATGCCCGAAATCTTCATGAAATGCGCACCACTTGGACTTGTCCTTCCAAGTTGTTATTTGGTCATTCTTCTTAGGCCATCTCGCTTTATCTCCAAGATTTCCCATGGCGCATAAGATTCTGCAATGTCCACAGAAAAGCAGTATTCAGAGATTTGTGGATAATCATTATCATCACCTTCTGATCATCATCTACAACATGAATTCTAGAAGGTTCGGTTTTAACAGGGGTTTGCCTGTTGGACTTAGGGTGATGGGAGTCCGATCGTCTGTCGAGAGGGTTCAAATAGAGGAGTAGGAGTCCTCCCGGTTGATTTCCCCATTGCCAAGCTATCTTCCTCCAATCGGATGTAAGGCAAGGCCACAGTTCTGATTTCTTCAAGTTGTTTCGCGGGGTCATCACCAACTCGTTGTAAAACAATGAGCTCTTCTTCAAGCCTATGCGGAATGCCTCAGTTCTTTGTGGACACGTCCAAGTTGGGTATGGTCACTTTGCCTCCTTATTGAACTGTGCAAATACTCTTTGAGACTTTCATTAAATTTGTTGTACAATTCTATAAAGATCACTAGTCAACTTGTCAAATGCCCTGTTGCATGAAAACCGATTAATGAACATATTGACAAGTTGAGCATAAGATGAAATAGAGTTGAGAGGAAGCCTGTTAGCCATTTTAAGGCCGGTCGACAAGGTTGAGCCAAAGCCCTGCAAAAACATGCTTCTTTAAACATAGGAGGGATACTTATGATATCCATTGACTCTTGTCTGACAACACGTGCTCTGCTGGATCGGTACTTCCGTCATACTTCTTCATATGAGGGCCGAGAACTTCTTCGGGATCTCCACACGGCTATCGGCGGCACAAAACGAGACTCGTTGTAGCAAGTTGGAGAGACTTGGTGATATGGCAAGTTGACTCCAGGCACGCTTCGGAGTAACTCCTTAATGGTTTGCATTTCCTTAACAAGTTGGTTTTACGCGAAAAGAGGAGCATTATTAACTTGAGGTGCAAAAGTATCGAAAGCATTAAAGAAACTTCTGTTTGCCCCATTGAGGGTGTAGCATAAGTGTAGCAAGATGATAGCGCGGATTGGCTAGGCGATAGGCCGAATCTTGGTTGCTCAATTGGAACGGATGTCACAATCGTGCTTTTCCCGGCAAGGTGTTGGACATCGGGATATCTCCAACATGGCTTGGTCCTGTACTGCACCAAACAAAGATCTAGGAAGTAAAGGTGAAAATGGAGTGGATACTTGAGTCTCCGCTTGCTTCCCTTTACGCGAGACTATCAATGGCATTGAAGATCATTGTATTCGTACGCTCCGATCATCCAACCGATCGCCTATTTTCCTCATCATGTCCGCCATGTTGGACATTATCTCCAAGTTGACCGGCTTACGCACTTGGAGGAGGGTTGCCTTGGGCATTGGAAACGAGGAAGCGGCCGACTTCGGCTTGCTGGAAGATGGATTAACCATTTCTACTTAGATAATCAAAGTTTCCCACGGACGGCGCCAAATTGTTTTGGTCAAATTTCAACAATTAGATTTGTATGATGGGAAAAGTGACTAAAGTGATATGAATCTAGGTACAATGACTATCAAGTTGAATAGAAATGGACACAAGACATTTGTTGACTAGGGAAAGTCCTTGAACAACTTGTTCGCCGGCATAAAACCCGGGAGGATGTGGCTCTGCCTTGACCGAAAGTTTACTATGAATTTTCTTGAGATTACAATGCTAAGAGCGTATGAAAAGGGAGCTTAGGCTAGTGTGGTGCGTGTGTGAATTTACAGTGTATGTTCCCTTTTATACCTCAAGAATAAAACTAAATAACAATGAGGGCCTACAAACTCGGAATTGAGGTTTATCCTTGGAGATTTATCCGCACTCATCCGTTGGGAAAGAGATAATCGTTGGCTTGCTGAAGAATCGTGGTTGAACTGGTCTTTGGCACGTTCCCTATAAAATAGGAAAAGCGTTATGCGTCCCAACCTGTAAAAACCAAGTTGTAAACAGAACAACCCAAGTTGTTAGTACCAAGTTGTTTAGGCGTAAGTTGCAAAACATGTTGACTGAAAATGTAGGGCCCAACAATCATGAGAGTGATACCCTTTGAACTTAGCATTAGAAAAACCATGGATTTGTTTATTGCATTCCTCCCAACTATCGTAGATGCCGAGTCGACGTCCAGCCCAAACAACATAGAACAAATATGCCATCTATTAAATAAAAGCCAAAGTTTTAGGGCTTTGATGGTTTAATCACTTTACTAAGTTCGAGTTCATTTCTTCCTTCTCCTTGATGGATGTTAAAAATTTAACAGACATTCCACCGTCACGCCAGTGGAGAAGCAAGAAATTGCTTAGGAAAATTTATGAGATCTTTTGAAATTTGAAGCAGAAGAAGGAGATGGAGGCAAAGTACTTACCGCAGCTGATGATGGAGGAGCCGGATGAGAAGTAATGACCGAAGATTGGCCGAAGATAAAGAGTCGGAGAGAATTCAGTGGCGGATCTAGGAATTTAGGTCGGGGAGTTAAAGTTTTGTAAAACGGAATAAGAGGGAGAGATGATGGAGGGAGAGATATAGTACCTGAACAACAGTGTAGGACGCCGGAATCTGGACGGAGAAGGAGAGATGACGGAGGGAGAGATGACGGTGCGCCTGAGACCGAGAATGGAGAGGGTGAAATGAATTGATAGAGAAGGATTTCAGTATATAATTGGAAGGGGTTTTTAATTTTCTTTTATTTTTTCCCTTTCTTTTGCAACAATTATGTTGTTGTCATAAATTTAGAATAGTTTTCGAAATGACGACACCCGTTGCAATATATATTATCTATTTTTCGCAACGAGTGATTTTGTTACTTAATATTATCCCAAATATTTGTGGAGGCTCGCGCAAATAAGGAATGGAGGGAAGTGAAATTTCTATTTATTGCAACAAACATTAGCAACGACTCTTTAAGGTAGTTGCTAAAGATATTTTTTGCAACGAATATTGTCGTTGCAAATTTTCGTTGCAATAAATGGGTTTTCTTGTAGTGCTTTTTGTTGCCCAAATATTCATGCCTCATGTTCTTAGAGATTCAGATAGAGAATGCCTTCAAGAAATTAGTTGCTAAGTGATATAGTGGTCAAGTCTTTGACATGAAGTGATGGTGGCGGTCGTGGTCATGAAACTTGTTTTTATTTGGCTTGTAATCAAATTTAAGTAGTTTTTATGTTGGTTTTAAGATTTTGATGAATGTTGACTTTGTTTTTTCAAGTTTTTGGTGAATGTTTGATTGAGTTGTATTCTTTACCGACGGACAATCTCCGACGTGTTTACCGACGGATTTGCCGTCGGTATTACCGACGGAATATTCCGTCGTTATTACCAATAGAATATTACCGACAGATCATTTCCGTCGGTAAATCAATATTACCGACGAAATCTGTTGAAACCCGACGAAAATGTCCGTCGATAATTCATCAGTTTCTAGTAGTGTAATGAGAAAAGTGTGTAGTTTGTAGTGGGACGAAGGGAGTATGTATATTACAAAAAAAATTATGCTAATTTATCAAATAAAATATAAAAATTCAAAATATTAAAAAAATTGATAAATTCGAAGCACGAGTTACCCACTAGTACGAAGATGAATCCAAATATGCAAAGTTACCTTGCCCCTATTATTTGTTGTATATTTTTCTTATTCCTAGCCAACCCAACTCAACCCAACCCGATTACGCAGATCTATCAAAAGAAATGCAAAACACATAATTAATATATATTTTATTTAGAAGTTGAATTGCGAAGAGAGATGAGAACTCAAGTATACCATTTAAAATTTATATTTGCTGGACAACCTATCAATTATGACTATTCTAATTCGTAACCATTTAATTTAGTTTTCAAAATAAAATTTATAACCATTAATTTTCAAAAATAAAAATAAAAATTCATAACCTTAACCCAAAGAGCTGAAGACCCTAGGGCTCTTGAGCGAGATGTAAAAGTTATAAAAATTCAAGCAAGATGCAAAATTACACATAAACACATGCTCACATATACTCCTCCCCGACTCTTATACCCAAAGGTATAAGACTAAAAATACTCTTATACCTAGGTATAAGAGTATTTTTTTTCTTCACATTTTTCATTATTTATTAAAAATAATTATAAAAGACTCATAGTTTATTAAAGAATCTTCTCCTATACCTTCCTATACCTAAAGGTATAAGACTATTTATAATTAGGTATAATTTTATTTTATTTTTACAATTTCATATTTTCTTAAAAAATAATAAAGTACACTCTTATACCTAAGGTATAAGACTGAAATTATTTTTATATCTAGATATAAGAGTCATTTGTTCTCTCAAATTGTAAAAAATAACTCATATACCTTAGGGTATAAGAGCTGACGAGGGAGGGGTTTTATGGGATTTTGATCTCGCCCTTCAATAGTGTGTGGACTTTTGGATCTCGCTTGAGCTTTTATGGAGAATGATTTGGGGAGAGGGAGCCTCATGAAATTAAACCTAACCGAAATATAAGATAGCTACAAATTTTTTATTGTTATTTTTTAAAAAATAATTAATCTTATCATATATAATATATATAGCAAAACTATTTAGAGGCTTCAGAAAAGGCCACGTCAAAGGCCACGTCAGCAATTCAATTTCCAACTCATTTTTATTCCAAGTAAGACTTGATTATGGGTATTATTGTAATATTATTAGTTAAAGTTAATTTGCAATTTAAAATAAAAATTCTCTCTTAATTAGAAGTTGATTGATTTAATCAGTTTTGAAATTTTGAAAACTACTGATTACCTAAATTTAAGCACAATTTTTGAATAATTCAAACTCTTTAGGTGATAACTGTGGAGATATAATTATTAGTAATTGAGGCATTTACCAAATAATCCCTCTATAAAAACAAAACTACTTCCTAAGACAATTTATAATTTGATTAACCATTTAGTCCCTAGCTTATTAACTACACCCTCCCAACATTTTACTAAGTTCACCCTCCTATCATTTCACTAAGTCCAATCTCTTTAACAATTTAATTTCTCTCCAACCACCCTCACCTTAGGTCACCCCCTCCCCATCTTCTCCGGTCAACACTTCCGGCAACCACCAACTCCGGCGACTTTTTTCGGCGACTTTTTTTTTTTTTTTTACGCGGTGACCTCTCCGGCGACCAAACAACTGAGAACTTAACTTATCAGTAAGTTCTCAGTTGTCAACTAAACTACTAAGAACACAATTAACTCCGGCGACTATCAACTCCGGCGACCACCAACTCCGGCGACATCTCCGGCGAACAAACAACTGAGAACTTAACTTAGCAGTAAGTTCTCAGTTGTCAACTAAACTACTAAGAACACAATTAACTCCGGCGACCACCAACTCCGGCGACCACCAACTCCGGCGACATCTCCGGCGACCAAACAACTGAAAACTTAACTTATCAGTAAGTTCTCAGTTGTCAACTAAACTACTAAGAACACAATTTACTCCAGCGACTACCAACTCTGGCGACCACCAACTCCGGCGACCAAACAACTGAGAACTTAACTTATCAGTAAGTTCTCAGTTGTCAACTAAACTACTAAGAACACAATTAACTCCGGCGACTACCAACTCCGGCGACCTCTCCGGCGACCAAACAACCGAGAACTTAACTTTATCGCAAGTTCTCGGTTGTCGCCTAAACTACTAAGAACGCAATTAACTCCGGCGACTACCAACTCCGGCGACCACCAACTCCGGCGACCTCTCCGGCGACCAAACAACTGAGAAATTAACTTATCAATAAGTTCTCAGTTGTCAACTAAACTACTAAGAACACAATTAACTCCGGCGACTACCAACTCCGGCGACCACCAACTCCGACGACCTCTCCGGCGACCAAACAACTGAGAACTTAACTTATCAGTAAGTTCTCAGTTGTCAACTAAACTACTAAGAACACAATTAACTCCGGCGACCAAACAACTGAGAACTTAACTTATCAGTAAGTTCTCAGTTGTCAACTAAACTACTAAGAACACAATTAACTCCGGCGACTACCAACTCCGGCAACCACCAACTCCGGCGACCTCTCCGACGATCAAACAACTGAGAACTTAACTTATCAGTAAGTTCTCAGTTGTCAACTAAACTACTAAGAATACGATTAACACCGGCGACCACCAACTCCGGCAACCAAACAACTGAGAACTTAACTTATCAGTAAGTTCTCAGTTGTCACTACTAATAAGACCACCAACTCTGACGACTAACTCTGGCGACCAAACAAGTGAGAACTTATCAGTAAGTTCTCATTTGTCAATTGAGTCGGCTATCAAATTCGGCCAGCAACCAACAACTCAATTGTTCAAAATGTATGACTTAAATTAAATATAGTACTACTTCTGTCTCAAAATGAATATGAAAATTTTATAAAGATTGTTATTAGCAGTTGAATAAATTTGTCTGGTCCTCTAATAGTGATGTCAAATAAACTAACATTCATACCAACTGAAAGCAACTACAAGTCTTTTTTTTTAACATTACCAAATTCTCATCCTAATCACATACAAGATCATTAGCAACTACGAATTCAATTATCAAACATAAACAGAAGCTCAAATGTACTCGTAATAATTAAAACAAAAAAGTAACACGGGACGGTGCAAAAGGATATGATAGTCTTGACAGGATTATACTTGTAATGAACAGGGGAAGCAGGACAAGCCAAATGATAGATCTGATCAACCTCCAACAATATGGGCTCAACAACATCATGTCTAATAAGCTCAAACCTCGGATTCCGAAAATGATGCATAACATTTTCTTTCCTCCCAGTAAAGAAATTATCAATCACAATAACATTATCCCCTCTAGCAATCAACTTATCAACCAAATGTGAACCCACAAATCCAGCCCCACCAGTAACCACACAAAAGTTAGCTTCAAATTATAATTTTTCCTGCAAACAATCTATATTGCAACAATGGAAAGGAAAATGAACACTGCTGGAGAAGTATATTTATTAAAACAGAAACAGAACACTGTGTAGCATATTAGTATAGACGAATAAATGCAGAAATTGCAAGAAAAACATAACAAATGAAGACGGAAGTGGTAAAAAAGTAACTATGGAGGAGATCTGGCCGTTTCCGATTAACCTCGGCGGCGGCGCCAATTTGCCTCTTTGTCTTTTCCTAAACCAGATCTGCTCGATCTATGGCAGCTGCGAGCTCGAATGGAATGGAGGAAGATCGGAGAAGTGTCGCCGGTGTGGAGAAGACGGTCGGATCTGCAACGAGGTGGTCGGAATAAGGTGTGTTGTGTGTAGCCGGAGGTGCGAAGGAAGAAGGTAAACTGAGGTGGGGTAGACGAACGCCGGAGTTGAGGAGGGAGACGTTCGCCGGAGTTTGGGAGAGAAACGGTCGCCGGAGAGGGAGGAAAGGGCTTCGCCGGAGTTGGGGAGGAGAGGTTGTCGCCGGAGTTGGCGAAGCATGGTTGAGGGGAGGGGTGTGTTGGGATTGGAGCCAAAACCAAGGAGAGAATCAAAACCATGGAGGAGCAGATTTTCGGAGCGGACTGTGGTGATGGGCGACCGCCCATAGAGGAGGTGGGCGACCGCCCATAGAGGCAGTTTGACGGGTTCGGTTCTTCTGCTGTGGCGTGAAAGGAGTTTGGAAAGGAATTAATTTTGGTAACAATTAGTATTCCTAATATTGTAATACTCCTTCCATGTCAAGGACTCCGGGTGAATCAGGTTTTGATTAGGAATAAGTTTTGTATCCCTATAAATACATTGTGACTACCACCATATTATTTGTACCGTACCAAAAAGAGGGGAAAAGTTAGGATATCAAGGAGAGCCACAAAATAGTATCTAGGAGGGGGCCGGGGGCCTAGGAGAGCCATGGGGGCGATCCTACAACCCGGCCATGACTGTGTTATTTTGTGTGTTCTTGGGGAGGTGAGATAATATATATGAGAGATTGCTCATGGAGAGTTACTATGCTAGATCTGTGTGAGTGCATATGTAAAGTTGTAATCCTTCATATATTATTATAGTGATGTCCTGGCTTGGTGCCTCCGGATGTAGTTCACGAGTTGGTGAATGAACCGGGTTAACAAATTATCGGTGTTATTGTTCTTGTTCTTTCATATTATCATGTGTTGATTTATTTTCTCCATATTGATGACTGCTAGTATGGGCTAGTGGATGCGGTGATCCCCCCAATTTCACAACAAGCGGTATCGAGCTTTTGGTTCGAGATCTAGGAGAGATCCAAGGTGAAGAAAAGAGACAACAGATTTTTGTGCAGATTCTTCGTGTGGAAGACGTGCAGGGATTTGAGAGCTTCTAGGGTTTATGGTTGAAGCATGACACGTGCCAAATAGGTCTACGATCGTGCGGAAGATCGGTAAGTCTGAAGAGTTCGTTTGTTTCTTATTGAGATCTGCAGAAATTCGAGGTGGAATTTTGGAGATGCAGAGATCAAGAGATGTTCAAGGGTTTTTTGGGGCAGTCAAGGTGGTTGGAGAAAAATATGAAAGAAAAGGAGGAAATTCGGGGAAGACTTTCTGGGGTGATGGGCGACCGCCCAGGGGGTGTTGGGCGACCGCCCAGGAGGACAGAAAGTTTGGCTCGTGGAAATTTCATCTTGGGCGACCGCACATGAGTTGGTGGGCGACCGCCCACGTCTTCAGGGGGAATCTTTTGCAGCAGATTTTTTGTTTCCTATTGTGGTACAATCTCTTCTTGCAAAGGTGAGTGGTATAAGCCGGTTGGACCACGTGGGAAGAGGAGGACTTCTCGCAAAACGACGGATGAGGGGTAAGGAGGATGTTGTACTCTACCGACAACATCAATTTCGTTCCGGGTGGGAGCAAGAGGCTTGGGGGCCGGCCTGTTGGTGTAAAAAGGAGAGACATCAATAAACGGTGTGTTAGGGTGGAGAGGTGACAACGTGTAGCTGGCCAGCAAGGAGACAGTCACAAGTACCTAACAAGAGAGCGAGAAAAGGTTCACGAGGAGACAATGCAAGAAGCAAGGTGTGTCCGAGTTTCATGGGGAGCATTGCAAGGGGAGTGGATCTAGGAGGGAGAAGGCGAAGTTAGTCTTGCAAATAAATCAAGGTAGAAGTTGATTTGGGGAGGCAAGAAGGATCTAACACGGGGAGATTGAAGCGTCGCTTGGTTTCAATTCGCCTTATTACTTGGGCGTGGTGGCTCATGGTGGAGGAGCGTGGTGGCTCAACATGGTGGGGAAAATATTTGGTGGATCATTCTCAGGTGGGAGTATGATGGGAGCATGTCACAATGGTGGTTTATGTCTCCAGGTGGGAGATTGTTGGGATTGGAGCCAAAACCAAGGAGAGAATCAAAACCATGGAGGAGCAGATTTTCGGAGCGGACTGTGGTGATGGGCGACCGCCCATAGAGGAGGTGGGCGACCGCCCATAGAGGCAGTTTGACGGGTTCGGTTCTTCTGCTGTGGCGTGAAAGGAGTTTGGAAAGGAATTAATTTTGGTAACAATTAGTATTCCTAATATTGTAATACTCCTTCCATGTCAAGGACTCCGGGTGAATCAGGTTTTGATTAGGAATAAGTTTTGTATCCCTATAAATACATTGTGACTACCACCATATTATTTGTACCGTACCAAAAAGAGGGGAAAAGTTAGGATATCAAGGAGAGCCACAAAATAGTATCTAGGAGGGGGCCGGGGGCCTAGGAGAGCCATGGGGGCGATCCTACAACCCGGCCATGACTATGTTATTTTGTGTGTTCTTGGGGAGGTGAGATAATATATATGAGAGATTGCTCATGGAGAGTTACTATGCTAGATCTGTGTGAGTGCATATGTAAAGTTGTAATCCTTCATATATTATTATAGTGATGTCCTGGCTTGGTGCCTCCGGATGTAGTTCACGAGTTGGTGAATGAACCGGGTTAACAAATTATCGGTGTTCTTGTTCTTGTTCTTTCATATTATCATGTGTTGATTTATTTTCTCCATATTGATGACTGCTAGTATGGGCTAGTGGATGCGGTGATCCCCCCAATTTCACAACAGGGTGGTCGGAGGTGTGGAGGAATGGAAGAGGGAGGCCGGAGGTGTGAGGGGTTGTCGGACGGGAAAAGGGAGGGTGATCAGAGGGAGAGATTGGTGTGGAGATAGAAAGTGAGAGAATGATCTGTGAGAAAGTGAGAGAGGGTAAGGTTTTAATTGGGTAGGGTGGAATGTGGGTATAAATTGAGAGCGGTGGAATTTTTATTTATTGTTAGAGGGATTATATGGTTAGTAATTTTATTGTGTAGGATTAGGAGGTAAATATGGTAATTTATTGTCTTAGGATGTAGATTAGGTTATATTGAGGGACTAGGACGTAATTTTCTCTTAGTAATTTTTGAAATTTAAAATAATTAGTAATTTTTGACATTAAAAATAGATAACAGACTAAATTTCAATTTAACCATAAATTTCAATTTAAAATAATTTGTAATTTTCGAAATTTAAAAGACATGCCAGAATAAATTTCAATTTAACCATAAATTTCGTATACAGTTTCTAGAAATCAATAGAAATTCGAAATTTAAAATAATTAGTAATTTTCGAAAATTTAAAATAATTAGTAATTTTCGAAATTTAAAAGAGATGCCAGAATAAATTACAATTTAACCATAAATTTCGTATACAGTTTCTAGAAATCAATAGAAAATCGAATTATTTGAAAATAAAAAGTATTATTCATTTAACTTCTATCTAAAATTCAAACTTGTAGGGATAAGTGATGATTTTAAATTCATCTATCTTAAAAACTAATAAGAGATAATTTGACAATGTATTATCGGTTAAGGATACAATTCATATCCTACTAAATATACATAAATATTCGAAATTATCCACTGTTGAAAATCAGTCCCTGCTTTACCTGCGCCAATATCATTGTGTCATCAGCGCATATTTTCTTTCCTCGCCATCTAATTCAATCTTCTGTGCAGCCGACTCATTCAAGGTAATTTTCATATGTTTGTTGTTCTTCTAGGTTCATATGTGTGTTGTCCCTCTTTTATTTGTGTCATTCAAGAATGTATAAAACCAAGAAGGAGAGAATGAAAGTATAGAGTAGGTTAGTAACAGGCCACTTAAATCATTTGCATGCTTTAAACAAACCTCAGCCATCTCTAACTAAATTTCTGAATAATATAATTCAAGAAGCGAGTTTATCAGAACCCATGTTTTGTTAATATAAATCCACAGATAAAAAGAGACGTATGTACGACTATAAAGATTAGTTACCTCCCCAGCAGAAACCAGCAAATCCAATCTTGGACATTCCTCTGCTTTTCAAGTCAGTCAATAATGTTTTCGCGTCATTCAAGAATGTATAAAACCAAGAAGGAGAGAATGAAAGTATAGAGTAGGTTAGTAACAGGCCACTTAAATCATTTGCATGCTTTAAACAATCCTCAGCCATCTCTAACTAAATTTCTGAATAATATAATTCAAGAAGCGAGTTTATCAGAACCCATGTTTTGTTAATATAAATCCACAGATAAAAAGAGACGTATGTACGACTATAAAGATTAGTTACCTCCCCAGCAGAAACCAGCAAATCCAATCTTGGACATTCCTCTGCTTTTCAAGTCAGTCAATAATGTTTTCGCGTCATCAAAACCATTTTCCTACAAAGATAACAAATTTAAATTCATGTTGACTGAAAATAATAATTTGCATCAGGTTTTGACTACGTAGAGAGTAAAGAGGTAGGTAATTACGGGAGTATGGTCTTTGAGCCAAGCATCTTTAGGCCTTTGTGTATTGTTGGGGTCAAATGGTTCTCCACGAAAGAAGTCAGGGGTCAAGGTGTAGTATCCTGCTGCTGCAACTTTATCGGCAATCAGCCTTCGTGATCGAAAGTCAATTATGTTAGCGTAGCATCATAATCTTTTGCACTGATTCTCAAATAGTGACCTTAATCTTAGACAAATAACATCAAAATATATTCTAAACACGATGGTAGGGATTTAAGAGCTCCAAAAAATACCCACTTTGGGCAGGACCCTAATAAGCAGGAAAACCTTCTTATGGAAAACACTTTGTTCTGCATTAAGGAGCATGGGAGATATTGTTCTTCCTGTTGCTTCCAGTGGCATAGCTTCATTGCTCCTTCCGAAAGGTAGGACCGCGCATTCTAGGTTCGGTATCCCGATACAGGTAAACGAGAGCTCAACTTGCAGTAAACTAAAGTCGGGTACGGATGAGGCAGCACTTCTACAAAAAACCAAACTAATTATATGGGACGAAGCTCCAATGGCTCATAAATATTGTTTTGAGGCTCTCGATCGTAGTCTCCGAGATATTATTCATACACCCGAGGGGAGATATTCCAATAAATCATTTGGTGGTTTAGTTATTGTATTCGGTGGTGACTTCAGACAGATTTACCTGTTGTTCCTAAAGGGAGTAGGCATGATATTGTGCATGCTGCACTCTGTTCATCCAAAATATGGAATGACTGTGAGGTTCTCAGATTGACGCATAATATGAGATTGCAGGTAATTCTTAAATAGCCTTTATTCATCTACTTAAATATTTTTATTTCAATTTAAGTACTTTGTATATATTTAACTTAATGTAGGGTGATTCTACTTCTCATAATTCCGAAGAGATAAGAGATTTCGCTCGGTGGCTCTTGAGTGTCGGAGATGGGATTGCCGGTGGAGATAATGACGGGGAAATTGACATTAACCTTCCTGATGATATATTGATTCGTGAGGCTTCAGATCCTATTGCAAAAATCGTCAAATCTATATATCCTGACTTATTGCAAAATAAGGATGTCGAAGGATTCTTTCAGACTAGAGTTGTGCTTGCTCCAACAAATGAGATTTTCGATAACATAAATGATTATGTCATGTCACTCTTTCCGAGAAACGAAGTTGAATATATGAGTTCTGATGCCATTTGTAAGGATGAGGATGATAAAAATGGTGCTGAAGATATATTCTCACCTGAATTTCTAAACACTATCAAGTGTTCTGGATTGGCAAATCACATTATTAAACTGAAGGTTGGTTGCATAGTAATGCTTTTGAAAAATCTTGATCAAGCTGCTGAATTGTGTAACGGCACTAGAATGATTGTCACTCAATTAGGTAAATACAATATTTTTTTATTTTTTATATACATATAATTTAATACTTAATTTTGTTACATATATGTAGGTAAGCATGTAGTCGAAGCCAAGATGCTTTCGGAAAAGAATGCTGGCATGAAGGTGCTTATTCCTAGAATGATAATGTCTCCATCAGATGTGACAAAATTTCCGGTTAGATTCCAAAGAAGGCAATTTCCACTTGCCGTTTCTTTTGCTATGACAATCAACAAGAGTCAGGGACAATCTCTTTCTCATGTAGGACTATATCTTTCACAACCTGTTTTCAGTCACGGACAACTTTATGTAGCATTTTTCAGAGTAACCAGCAAGAGAGGACTTAAAGTTATTATTTGTGATTCAGATGCTCAAACATATGACAAGACGCTGAATGTAGTCTACAAGAAAGTTTTCTACAGACTCTAAGAATTTATGTCGCACAATTTGTGGTTAAACAAAAGTATTGCAATTTCTTATTATTTTCTTTGTTTTTATTTTGTTTTTCTTTAAATATATAGGAGTTGGAAGAGATTATGTTGACACTTAGGCACACACTATTAAACTTACGCTATTGTAACCATATCTCTTCACTTCCAAAGTTGTAACACTAAAATCTTAATAATGTTTTTTGGTTAGGCAGGGACCTAACCTCCCGTGGTTTTGTGCCGGTGAGATAGTTGTCTCAAGGGCTTTCCACGTTACATCATGTGTCAACATCTTTTTTCTGTATTAATTATACTTCTAATATCCGCTACATTGATTATCAATTTCAATTTATATTGTTACTTAAAAATTAATTAAAACACATAAATAATTATTTACTTAATTAAAAAAAAATTATTCACCGTCGGATACCGACAGGTTACTGACTAGTATATACTCCCTCCATCCCACCTCACTTAAGAAAACTTTCCATTTTGGGCGTCCCACTTCACTTAAGAATTCCCAAAATGGAAACCTTAAATCACTATTCTCTCCACTCATTCTCTCTCCTACATTATTTTAATACTCACAACACCATTATAATTTACTATTCCCTCCACTCATTCTCTCTCCTATTTTTAAATTACACTCACAATATTTACCTTTTTCTTAATCCCCGTGCCATTTCAAAAATTCCTAAGTGAGCTGGGACGGAGGAAGTATATATATATAACTGAAAACAAACAAAAGATTGAACGGTAGGCAATCTCTAGAAACCAATTTGACTAATAAAAATAGGGGAAAATAATAAATAAAATTTTGGATGGTAGAGCACTCAACATAAAAGAAACTTCAATAGTCGTACTCTTTGAAGACTTTGATTGTGAAACAAAAACAGCTGTATTGAATCATTTTTTCAAAAATAAAATCATTTATTATTAATATATTAAATATATTACATTTAATGAATTATTAAATTATATTTCATATGAGGTCTAAATAGGTAATCAAAAAATGTATTATTTATAATTTTAGCATATTGTTACTTTGGCAAGTTATTCCCGACTGGAAAAGGCTAAAAATATTATTTATAAGAGTTTACTAAATGCTAAAAATATTATTTATAAGAGTTTACTAAATAATCGAATAATGAAATTTCTATCGTAAATGTGAGACAAAGGGAGCAACAAATAGAAACTAACATTTAAATAATTCATAACCATGCCTCAAATATGCCAAAAACTTATAAAAAACGCGTTTTTTTTAACCTTAACAAAAAACGTGTTTTTCACCCGTCGCGCTCGGACTCTCTCTACTCTCTCTCTAAACGCAAACAGAGTTCCTCACCATTGCCGGCTCCCTCAATCGTCTTCTTCATTGTTTTCTCTAATCTGGACACCAAAATCAGATCAAATCTGAACATAAAAATCCAATTAATCTCACTTAATTTAGGGTTTTTGATTTGGGGATAGTAGTGTATGAAATTGTAATTGGTTCGTTAATTACTTCCTACTTAATTGTTGCTGAAGAATTGTTCTCTGTATTGATACCAATAGTGGTTCATTAATTACTTCCTACTTAAGATTTGTAAGATTTTTGGTTCGTTAATTACTTCCTACTTGTGTTCTTGGATATTCCCCTCTATTCAAAATGTGATTCTCCTTGTTATGGATGAATTATTTACCCTGTTCCTAATCTGTTTAAACTTGTTTCGTGAACCAGTCCATGTGTTTTGAAGTGTCAGTCCATGTGTTTTCAAATGCCAGTCCATGTGTTTTTGAATGCCAGTTAGTTCCAATTTTAATTCCAATTTCAGATGCCAGTCCATGTGTTTTGAAGTGCCAGTCCATGTGTTTTCAAATGCCAGTCCATGTGTTTTTGAATGCCAGTGCTTGTGTTTTTGAGAGCCAACAAAAATAATTACCAGTGTTTTTGAGTGCCAGTGTATGTGTTTTTGAGTGCCAGTGTTTGTGTTTTCAAATGCCAGTCCATGTATTTTTGAATGCCAGTGTAAAAAAGTGCTAGTGCATGTATATTAAGTGACTTTATAAACTAACACTCGGCACTTGGTTACACTAACACCGACACTTTGTTACACTAACACCGGCACTTTGTTAAACTAACACCGGCACTTGTTTTACACTAACACCAGCACTTTGATACACTAACATCGGCACTTTATTACACACACCTGGCACTTTGTTACACCGACACCGACACTTTGTTACACATGCACCGACACTAAGTTTCGGACAAAGAGAGCTTTTAACTTCAAAGAAATTAAACCCTTTATCCACACCATTGAAGGACATTCTGTTTATCCAACGAAAAAACGAAGAGCTATGAAATCAAATCACACAGATATCTCCAATTAATTATGTACCAATCAATAAAGTACCAATCAATTATGTAACGAAGCAGAATTGACAATGGACATTAATGGCGGAACTAGGGCATGAATTGTAGGTTACAAAATACTCAAACTGAGTGAACGCCGGAGAACGATCGGAGCTTGGGATGGCCAGAGAAGATGATCGGAGCTTGGGATGACACGAATTTGTAATATTAACACCGGCATTTATCATGGTTGCCAGTAATTACAAAAATGCCACCGTTTGTTTTGAAAACACGTTTTTCCTTATCTTAAGAAAAAACTAATTTTTTATAAGACCAACTCCTCAAATATAAGAGCTACATTTTTTAATTAATTTTTAGGAAAATATATACTAGCTATATAAATCTTGTACAATAAATGAACAAAATCTTAAACAAAGCCTCGGAAGTAAAAGTACTCTAAAGGAACCAATGCCGCTAATCCTATACCCCCGCTGTCTCACCCGACTTAAGATAATTAATTATTTTGAGCATTTCACTTGACTTAAAATATTTCAAAATGACAAGTTTATACTATTTTTATATTTAATGAGACCCACTGGTTACAGGGGCGGATCCAGGGGGGCAGGCGGGGGCACTCGCCCCCCCCAGCGGCGGAAATGCAGTGGAAATTTTTTTTTTTTGCCCCCACCATATTTTTGTTATATATGTATATATATAATTAACTTCAAGATTAACACCAGTGAGTGGTGTGGTTCAGCGGTAGAAGGGGTGAAGTTAAAGCCTTTGGTGTTTCCTTTCAATTCCATGTTTGAACCCTGCTACCTACATTTTCAATTAATTTTATTTGTCTTCCATCTTTGCTATTCTTTCTCTTAATTTCCTCACATTTTTTCAATCTTAATTAACTCGTTAGGCTTTTCCCATTTTTTTTGTTTTTGGTCTTTCTTCTTATTATCCCAAGTTTAATTAGCAAATTTGAATTTCTTTTTTGTACGAGTAATATATTTTAATAAATTGTTTGCGTTAAATACTTCAACATTATTTCAATTGTTCTTTGAATTATTTACTTTTATCATTTTTGTTAACTAAAATACATTGTATTTCATGGATCCGACCCATTTTTTACTTGTCCGACCCGAAATTTTTTTTTCGGGGGCGCTGCCCCCGAACCCCCGTGTAATCTTGCCCCCCCTCGGCCAATTCCTGGCTCCGCCCCTGACTGGTTATACTTACAACAACAATCCCCTTAATATTCCCCACACTCACTCTCTTTCATATTTTACTTTGGGAGAGTGATCGGAAAGTTCTAAAAAAGTATCATAATGTTCGAGAAATTTCTTCACCATATTGTATTATAGATGCAGAATTATATTCACATATAAGTGAATATAATAATATTGCATGCAGTATTATATATTACTGCATAAGAATTTTTAGGTCATTTCGATTTAATGAGGAACTTGAGGAGAAGTGATTTGATCCAAAAGGAACTTCCGGGTCAAATTCCCTTTTACGTTTCATACTCACAACACCTCCTCTACTCATTCTCTCTCTTCTTATTAGGTGACACAGAGGGAGTACGTATAAATAGAAATAAAAACAAAAAACAAACAAAAGCTTTAAGACGACATGCAATTTCTAGAAATCAATTTAACTAATAGAAATGTGAAAAATAAATTTCAATAGTGATACCCTTTGATTGTGAAACAAAAACAACTACTACCTCCGTCCCAATCTAAATATCCAAGTCAACAAAAATTGATAAGTTTGATTTAGACATAAATGCAAATCTAATTATTCTATTGAAATTTTAAAAATTGTTATTGATAAATAATTAAAATTATTTATCAATAACAATTTTTAAAATTTCAATAGGATAATTAGATTTGCATTTATGTCTAAGTCAAACTTATCAATTTTTGGTCAATTGGACATTTAAATTGAGACGAAGGAAGTATATTGACTTTCATTACATTTTGATAGTGCTACAATATTTTATGTACTGACTCCTCCAACTACTACCAACATTTTAAAACATTTTAAAACATGACCAATATACAGTAAATTAAATGGAGTAATAAATATTCCGTCTCACGTGAGTGTGGAGACTTATTTTCTTTTTCGTTTGTTTTACATGAATTGAGACTGTTTAAAGTGACAAAGTTTTTACACTATTTCTTTCGGTCATTCTCTTTTCCACTCTACTTTTATACTCACAACATCAATCAATATACTATTATTTCAATCATTCTCTCTCATATTTTATTCTTCATACTTACAAACACCTCCTCCCATTAATTCTCTTTCCTACTTTTCTTTAATACTTGTACCTAATTTTTTGGTCTCCACTTACGTGAGACTGAAGGCAAAGAAACTAATTAACATTTAAATAATTTATAACCATACCCCAAATATATACTACCTACATACCCAAATACTCCCTCCGTTCCGGAACATAATTCACAAACACTGTTTGCACTGATTTTAAGGAGGGAGTATTATATTGAAAGTATTGTGAGTGTGAAAATAAAATAGGAGAGAGAATGAGTGGAGAGAATAGTAAATTATAATGGTGTTGTGAGTATTAAAATAATGTAGGAGAGAGAATGAGTGGAGGGAATAGTAAAGATTCCTTTCCATTTTAGGTAAGTTTTAAATGTGTGAAGTAAGTTTTGGGACGCCCAAAAAAAAAAGTGTGAAGATTGTTCCGGAACGGAGGAAGTATAAGATAGCTATATTTTTTAAATGAAAATATATACTAGCTATATAAATCTTGTACAATAAATATGAACAAAAACATAAACAACGTGAGAGCACTTTCTAGTAACCCATAACGCGAATATATATAAATAAAAACAAAAGCAAAAACAAACAAAAGCTTGGACGGCATGCAATTTCTAGAAACCAATTTAACTAATAAAAAATATAAAAAAATTAGAATAAACAAAAGCTTGGACGGCATACACAAAAGAAATATCAGTAATACTTAATGATTGTGTAACGAAAACAACTACGTTGGCTTTCATCACATTTTGATCAGTGTTCTAAAAGACTTCGTCTAAGGGCGCTTAGGTTCCGTCTAGGCGCTAGGCCTCTCTCCAACGCCTAGTTCTAAGTCCCGCCTAGGTTCCGACTAATCCCGACTAGTCCCCGCCTACGCGTTATGCCCGACTCCGCCACCTAGCATCCGCTTAGCGCTTTTTAGAACCTTGATTTTGATAGTGCTAAAATTTTTAATGTACAACAATTTTTATTTTTATTTTTGTAAACGTAACCATAAATGAAACGAAGGAAATAACAAATACGTAGAAACAAAAATTTAAATAATTTATTGATGCAAAGTACTCCCTCCGTCCCACTTCAATTGGTCCACTTTTCTTTTTGGGACGTCCTACTTCAATTGATCCATTTCATAAATGGAAAATTTTCCATATGTTGGATATGGCTCGTATTTGATGGCTGGGTCTTTGGCTTGAGGCGGGCGCCCCATTTGAGTGAGGCGTGCGCATTGAAGGCAGAAGATGGAGCTTTGTCATCCAGGTTTGAGGCGGCCGCATGGAGACTTCCTGGGCGGGCGCATCGAACTCCGTAGTGTAGCCTGACATTGCACAATTGCCAGGCGGGCGCTTGGTGGGCTTGAGGCGTGCGCCTCAAGCATGACGGGGGGTTCTTTGGGCCGACGGGTTTCTGGTATTTGGTCTCTGTTTGGGCTAGGTTTAGGTTAGTATAAATATGCTTTTTAAACCTATGTAAATATGATGAGATTTGCACAGAATAATATACAGAAACGGAGGCTCTAAACCCCAAATTAATCTCTTCTCTTTCTCTTTCGATTTCCCGATTAATTGCTTGTGTGTGTTCTTGATTATTTTGTGTTCTTGCTTCCGCTGCGATTGCACAACAACTGGTATCAGAGCACGGTTGCGATGTCTGGGGGTAATTCTATCACCGTGAAGTCCGACGTTCAGAAGTTTGATGGTCATGGAAACTTTGCGTTGTGGCAACGGAGGGTGAAGGATTTTCTGGTTCAAGCAGGCTTGGGAAAGGTTCTTCGACATTCGACTAAACCCGATGATATCGAAGAAGGTCCATGGAAGGAGTTGCAAGAGCGGGCTGTTTCTTCAATACGGCAGTGCCTTGCGGATGAGGTGGTGTATCACGTGATCGATGAGGAATCACCGACGAAGGTTTGGGAGATTTTGGAGGGCCGGTATATGTCAAAATCGCTGTCGAACAAGTTGCATCTCAAGCAAAGGTTGTATGGGCTTAAGATGGCAGAGGGTTCGGATCTTGAGGCTCATATCCACACGTTTAACCAAATACTCAATGATTTGGTTAGGGTGGAGGTGACGTTCGAGGAAGAGGACAAGGCGTTGATGTTCTTGGAATTCGTTGCCGACTTCTTCGACATACGAAAATCTTGTTACTACGTTGACTTGGGGAAGGATACCGTGGAGTTGCAACCGATCACGAAGCTCTTCTTGCTTTTCATAAACGGAAGAAGTCCGTTGATGAACTGCGGGTGAGGGTTATTTGTGAAGGAAAATCGAGGAACGTGGGAGAACCCGAGTTCAGGGATAACTCGCAGAGCGAGAGTGCGTAATCCTCGTTCGCGATCAAGGAAGAAGTACAAGGGAATTGTTTCAAGTGTGGGGAGAAGGGGCACAAGAGGCGAATTGTCCGCAGAAGGGGAACGGTAAAGGCAAGGAAGGATCTTCAAAGTCGATCCAATGTGGTTGAAGATTGCTCGGAGGATGTGGATGGAGATATGCTCACGACTTCATCGGTGTGGAGCACCAAACGGATGTTTGGATTACGGATTCGACATGTTCGTTTCATGTATTGCGAATCGTGATTGGTTCGATACCTACAGTCGATTAATTACGGTATAGTTACTATGGGTAATGGTGCTACATGTAAAATTGCCGGCATAGGAACTATAAGAATTAAGATGTATGATGGTGTAGTTAGAACGTTATGTGATGTTAGACATGTTAGGAGGTCTCTAAAAATCGATTTCATTGGGTA
The DNA here is from genome assembly GCA_022495995.1 of Adenophora triphylla var. japonica. NCBI lineage: Eukaryota > Viridiplantae > Streptophyta > Magnoliopsida > Asterales > Campanulaceae > Adenophora > Adenophora triphylla. The sequence continues at coordinate 34,750 of JAFEMH010007458.1, read as the reverse complement.
CCTTGGATGCTAATGGTATGAACTATAAGGCTCAAGGTGGAGTACTGAAAGTTGTTAAGGGTGCTATGGTTGTGATGAAGGGTGAGAAAGGCTCCAAGAACATTTACAGGTTGCTAGGGAACACTGTTGTAGGTGGAGTCACATCTGTTGAGTCGGAGGTCGATACTGATGCACTTCTATGGCATATGAGGCTTGGTCACATGGGTGAAAGGGGAATGCGGGAACTTCATAAACGTAAGTTGTTGAAGGGTGTGAAGACTTGTAAACTTGAGTTTTGCAAGTATTGTGTTCTTGGAAAGCAGAATAAGGTGCAGTTCAAGACGGGTAAGCATACAACAAAGGGCATTCTTGATTACGTTCATTCAGATGTGTGGGGGCCGGTCAGAACAGAATCTAGAGGAGGACATTATTACTTCGTGACTTTCATTGATGATTTTTCGAAGAAGGTTTGGGTTTACTTCATGAGGCACAAGTCAGAGACTTTTGAGAAGTTCAAGGTGTGGAAAGCTGAAGTGGAAAACCAAACAGGGCGGAAAATCAAGTGTTTGAGGAGTGATAATGGGACAGAGTACACAGATAGCGAGTTCAAGAAGTTCTGCAGAGAGCATGGGATCAAGAGGCATTACACGGTTCGCAAGACACCACAGCAAAATGGTGTGGCTGAGAGGATGAACAGAACTATTGCGGAAAGGGCTAGGTGTCTACGATTCAATGCGGGGTTAGCAAAGAACTTTTGGGCTGATGCGGTGAGTATGGCATGTTTCTTGATTAACGAGATCACCTAGAGTCTCTTTGGATAACGAGGTTTGCGGAGGAGGTATGGACGGGTAATGAGGTAGACTTCACCGATATCCGGGTGTTTGGGTGTCCATCCTATGTGCATATTCCTGGTGAAGAGCGGTTGCTTGACCCAAAGTCAAAACAGTGTGTCTTTCTCGGGTATGAAACAGGTGTGAAAGGATACAAGCTTTGGGATCCCAAGTCAAGCAAGGTGGTGATTAGTAGGGATGTAGTCTTTGATGAAAAGGCTATGTTGAAGTGTACTCATGATGATAAGGAGAAGGTGCCAGAAAAAAGGAGGGCGAGAAGCAGGTTATTGAGGTGGAGCTACGTGAGGATAATACTGATGCGGATCTCACTCTTCCGGAGTCAGAGGAACCTACACAAGAAGTGGCTAGTACTTCAGTTGGGAGACCTAAGAGAGTAATCAAGCCACCGGTCAGGTATGGATTTGAAGACATGGCTTCATATGTTCTTGTTCTTAGTAGTGGAGACCCGAGTACTTTTAAGGAGGCTATAAACAGTCCGGAAAAGGACAAGTGGGTAACTGCTATGGCGGAGGAGATGGAGTCACTGTACAAGAATGATACATGGGATTTGGTGGAGCTTCCTAAAGGGAAGCGTGCTATTGGTTGCAAGTGGATCTTCAAGCGCAAGGAGGCAGTATCAGAAAAAGAGGGGGAAAAGTTCAAGGCTCGTTTGGTAGCAAAGGGGTATTCGCAGCGAGAGGGGGTGGATTATAATGAGATTTTTTCGCCTGTTGTGAGACATACTTCCATTCGGATTGTGTTGGGTCTTGTAGCGCACTATGATTTGGTGTTGGAGCAGATGGATGTGAAAACTGCGTTTCTACATGGTGAGTTGGATGAGCAGATTTTCATGGAGCAACCACATGGGTTCACGGAGCCCGGGCAGGAGCGTTTGGTTTGTAGATTGAAGAAGTCACTTTATGGGCTGAAGCAGTCTCCGAGGCAGTGGTATACGAGGTTTGACTCCTACATGGTACGTATTGGCTACAAGCGTTGTGAGTATGATTGCTGCGTTTATGTGAAGAGCCTTGATGATGGTTCTTGTATTTTTCTGTTACTGTATGTGGATGATATGCTTATCGCGGGTAGGAGTAAGAACGAGGTCAATCAGTTGAAGGCCTTGTTGAGTAGAGAGTTTGATATGAAGGACTTGGGGGAAGCCAAGAAGATTCTTGGGATGGAGATTCGCCGAGACAGAAAATCTAGGAGATTGTGGCTGTCTCAAGCCGGATATGTGGAGAAGGTGTTGGAGAGGTTCAATATGCGGGATGCAAAACCTGTGAAGACACCATTGGCGAGTCATTTTTGTTTATCTGCCTCAGATTCCCCGAGTTCGACTGAAGAAATTCAGAGGATGTCAAAGGTTCCTTATGCAAGCGCAGTGGGATGTCTCATGTATGCTATGGTTTGCACGAGGCGGATTTCTGGGCGCAAGCCATTAGTGTGGTTAGCAAGTATATGGCGAATCCGGGCAAACAGCATTGGGAAGCAGTTAAGTGGATTCTCAGATATTTGAAGGGCACTATGGATTATGGCATCATGTTTGGAGGTAAGAGTGAGGAGCTTTCTGTTGTGGGGTATGTTGATTCAGATTATGCGGGTGACTTGGATCGGAGGAGGTCGACTACGGGTTATGCGTTTACTCTTGGTGGTGGACCCATATGTTGGAGATCTATGATCCAATCTATCATTGCATTGTCTACAACGGAAGCGGAGTATATGGCAGCGGTTGAAGCTGCAAAGGAGGCCTTATGGCTTCGGGGTTTGGTCAACGAGTTGGGCATTGAGCAAGGTGGAGTGAAGTTGCTTTGTGACAGTCAAAGCGCGATATTTCTAGCGAAGAATCACATTTATCATCAACGGTCGAAGCACATTGATGTTCGGTTTCACAAGATTCGGGAGTTGATTGATATGGGTGAGGTTGTGCTAGAGAAGGTTCACACTACGGAAAATGCTGCGGATATGTTGACGAAGCCGGTTACTACTGACAAGTTCAAGCATTGTTTGGACTTGTTGCACATTTCTAGCTGTTAGAGATGGGGAGGTTCGAGCTGGTTCCTTGTATCTTCTGTTGGTTTGGGTGAACACTCGCCAAGGTGGAGATTGTTGGATATGGCTCGTATTTGATGGCTGGGTCTTTGGCTTGAGGCGGGCGCCCCATTTGAGTGAGGCGTGCGCATTGAAGGCAGAAGATGGAGCTTTGTCATCCAGGTTTGAGGCGGCCGCATGGAGACTTCCTGGGCGGGCGCATCGAACTCCGTAGTGTAGCCTGACATTGCACAATTGCCAGGCGGGCGCTTGGTGGGCTTGAGGCGTGCGCCTCAAGCATGACGGGGGGTTCTTTGGGCCGACGGGTTTCTGGTATTTGGTCTCTGTTTGGGCTAGGTTTAGGTTAGTATAAATATGCTTTTTAAACCTATGTAAATATGATGAGATTTGCACAGAATAATATACAGAAACGGAGGCTCTAAACCCCAAATTAATCTCTTCTCTTTCTCTTTCGATTTCCCGATTAATTGCTTGTGTGTGTTCTTGATTATTTTGTGTTCTTGCTTCCGCTGCGATTGCACAACACCATATATTTATACCCTTATCATCTCCACATATTTACAAAAAAAAACAATCATTAACTTACTATTCCTTCCACTCATTCTCTCTCCTATTAAATATTTTTAACTTTTACATTCTCTCTCATATTCCCTACCACACATTTAACGTTTACATTCTCTCTTCTCTAATTTCTACCCATTTTATTTATTTTTCTTAAAAATCGTGAAATTCACCCCGGGATCAATTGAAGTGGGACGGAGGGAGGGAGTAACATTTAACGAGGAGCAAATTGTAGCTTACTCTTAGTTTGAGAGATTTCACCTTCTAGCTCTTTCTTTCTTAAAACTCTCATCCATTCCTTTACCAATATTGGTTAACTTTGATTCAATGGTTATTTTGAGTGATCTCGACCGCTATGCTACTTCTTTGAAAACAAAGAGGAGTTGCGATCTAGATTACAATCGATATGATGTCTTTTTGAGCTTCAGAGGTTCAGACACCCGCTATAGTTTCACTGATCACCTCTACGATCATTTGAAACGAGCTGGGATCCATACTTTCAGAGACGACGAAGAATTGGAAAAAGGAGAAAGTCTCAAAGAAGAACTGGGGAATGCAATCAAACAGTCATCCATCTCTATTATCATTTTCTCTGAGAACTATGCATCTTCTACTTGGTGCCTTGATGAATTAGTGAGGATTCTTGAACAGAAGAAGATACGAGATAATTTCAAGGTTTTACCAATCTTCTACCAGGTTGACGCATCTGATGTCAGATATCAAAAAGGAAGCTTTGAAAAAGCTTTTAATTGGCACAAAGAGAAAGGTATTGCAAGCTTGGAGAAGATCCATGCATGGGAGGTAGCGCTTACCGAGGCTGCAAATTTTGCTGGATTTACCTTGAACAAAATCAATGGCGGGTACGTTTGCTATATTCTGCATATACTTCAATAGTTCAATTCCCATTGTATATTTAGATGTCCGAATGAATCAGCCATTCTGAGCCTCTTATTGCAAAAACAAACACCTCCAAACACTCGAATAGTCAGCCAAATCACTCGAATGCATAGGATTGTGCACAAGTAAAATAATGCACCTGTCGATATTTTTAAATAGTAATTCCCATACTGTTGTTTCAACTTGGAGCAGCGGCGGAGGTACACAAGGGCTAATGGGGGCAATTGCCCCCATTTGACTAAAAGATTTATTTTACTAGAGTGAATATTGTAAAAAAAAATAGGAGTTTTATGCAATTCTTGGCTTGGCTACATTTATCCTACCTCCGTCCATCATATTTGAAGAGGTGGGTACTTCTTCTCAACAATTCCATTTGAGTAAAAATGCTTCATTTCCTGCTACTTTAAACTAAATGTTCTCTCATTGTTTTGAATTTGAATGTTCTAACGAGCACTTTAGATATTTAATTACTGTCAACGACTTTCTTTAATTTGTGTGCTTAGTCAAATCTCATCTCTTTGAGTGTGACACGGGAAGTAAAACTGAAGGTTTTTAAATTTATTTTGTTGCACGTTTCAGGTCTGAGACGGAATTCATTGGTAGAATTGTGTGTGAGGTTGAAAACAGTCTACCAAACCGCAAGGATTTGAATATCCCTCAACTCTTAGTTGGAATGAATTATCAAACCCGTGAGATTAAATCGTGGTTGAAAAATAGATCCAAGGACAATAATGTCCTCGTCATTTACGGAATTGGTGGAATAGGGAAGACAACTATTGTCTCACACCTGTTTAATGAATATTATAAAGATTTTGAAGGTAGTTGTTTCCTTGCAAGGATTACAGCGATGTGGGATCAAATTGGGGTTTGTGGTGTACAAAGTCGACTTCTCTCAACCATTCTAAATAAAAGAGAGGAGATGCGAATTTATAACTGTGATGAGGGCACCGAAAGGATAAAGAGAGCTATATGCAATAGAAAATTCCTTCTTGTTCTCGATGATGTTAGTGAAACGGAGCAGTTAGAGGCACTTCTTGGGCAACCACAGAGGCTGTGTCCTGGAAGTAAAATCCTAGTAACTACTAGGAACATGTCGTTGCAAAAGGATTTCATCATTCATCCTAAGGTCCATAATGTTGAATGCTTAAAAGAAAAGGACTCTCTGGAGCTCTTCAGTTGGCATGCCTTTCGACAACTTTCCCCCCTAGAAGAATACATGCAGCTATCAAAAGAGATTCTCTTGCGCTGTGGAGGCCTTCCATTGGCTCTTGTAGTTTTGGGTTCTTCTCTACGCAGAAATTTAGATATTGTCTTTTGGAGAAAGCAATTGCAAAAATGGGATGAAATTGGGAACCCTGATGTCCTGAAGGTTATGCAGATAAGCTTTGATTCTTTGGAAGATGAGACGGTGAAAAATCTGTTTTTGCATGTTGCTTGCTTTTTTGTGGGAGAAGAAGAAGATTATGTAGTAAAATTATTAGACCACTGTGGCCTGCATGCTTCGGTGGGAATCCAAAATCTGATTGATAGATGTCTGATAACAAAAATAACATCTGACATGAGGTTGATGATGCATCGGGTGATTCAAGATATGGGGCGAGAAATAGTTAGAAAAGAATCCCCGCACAAGCCTGGGCGACGGAGTAGATTGTGGCGTCATGAGGATTCTTTTTCAGTGCTGAAATATGACACGGTATTTTTTTATAAAATGTCTAAGCTTTTTGTGAATGCATGCTTTCATGCTTTGCAAGTCAGTTGAACATTATATTTTAATTCTTGTAGGGCACTGAAGCTGTTCAAGGGCTCGTTCTTGACTGGCTGAAGATAAGTAAAGTAGAGTCTGATGGATCAAGCTTGGCTGCCGCTGATGCAAATCATCACTTAATTACAAAAGTGCTTGGCTATGTGAAAAAGAAAAAAGAACAGGTTTTTGACAGATTTTTACCTTCAAATGACGGTGAATTGAAAATTGATGCGTTTACGAAGATGGTAAATCTGAAATTTGTCAAGCTCAACCATGTATATCTCACTGGATGCTGTAGTAAATTTCCCAAGAAATTGATATTGATAAGTTGGCGCGGATTTCCTCTCGAATATGTACCCATGGAGTTACCCCTACAGAACCTGGTTGCTCTTGACTTGCAACAAAGCAGATTAAAACAAGTTTGGAAGGGATACAAGGTAAGACATTTGTTTATTAATAAATAAGTGCTGCACTGATGCAATCTTTAGGACTTGGATTGTCCCAAGAAATGCAAAGCTTACAATGAATTTCTACCTCATAACATGCCCATAAGAGCATGTTATACAAACAGCTATGTTGAAACAAATTCGACTGCAATAATCATCCACTTAAAGAGGGCTTACACAATTATTTTTAATTAAATATGAATTTTAGATTATGAATTAAGCTGTCACAATGATAGCCACTTCATGATTGTTTTACCTTTTTTCCCGCGCAGGAAGTTAAATCACTGAAGTTTCTTAATCTAAGTTACTCAATGGAACTTTGCCAAACTCCTGACTTCAGAGGACTCCCCCAGCTCGAGAGATTGATTCTCAGGGGTTGTACTAATTTGGTTAAGGTCTGCAAAACTATTGGAATTCTCAAGGGACTTGTGTTGCTGGATCTAAGCAACTGCAAGAGTCTGAAGGATCTTCCTGATTTACCACAATCTAATGTAACACTGGAATTATCAGGCTGTGATCTTACTGAGTTTCCAAGAGAGCAGACAAAAAATAATTGTTTTAGCATAGTGAAATTTGCATCACCAGCTATTGCTATGGGACCGATCAAGCTACTTTCTTGCTTCCCACACTTTTTGGTGACATTAAGTCTTAGAGACTGCAATCTGTCTGATGGATGTTTTCCGAGGGATTTTAGTCCGCTTTCCTCCTTGAAATTGCTTAATATAAGTGGAAACTTGATGAGTAGGTTGCCCGATTGCGTCAAAAATCTATCAAATTCTACGCATCTTATGCTCTTTATGAATCATTGTCCACAGCTCCTGACAGTTATACATCCCCCAAGCTGTGTAAAGTATTTGACTCTTGAGGGAAACAGACAGTTGAAAAGAACTAAGGTCAGACCGACCTCTAGATATATAGAACTTCTTGAAACGGGTAAGAACACAGAATATGTTGAAATTGAAGGCTGTTTCAAGTGGGTACCAGCATGCAGTGCCGACAAAAAAGTAATAAAGAACCTGGGTTTAGAATCAGTGCCGATAGGCTGTGTGGGCAAGGTTCTCTCTCTATCTCTTTCACACAGACACAATAATGAATTTGGTGTTATTATAAATGAAAGGATGATTTATATGTTGCACCCGTGTGCAGGTACATTATGAAATAGGTATATTCAGCACCTTTGTTAAAAGTAAAAAGGTTCCCAGTTGCTTCAAAACCTACTTCCCATATGGAGAAGAAGAGTCGGAGGACGGAGGAGAAGAGTCAGAGGATGCTTCTTATGAGGAAATGGGGAGATCAAAAGTACCATATACCATTCCCTCTTCAGTCGGTAATAAAAAAATTCAGGGCTTGAATATTTGTTTTGCCATAAGACTAGATCTAGATCCAGATAAATATTTGATTCTTGGGTATATAGAAATTAATATTACAGTTGGAAACAAGACAAAGGATTTAGCATGGTCCCACAGGATTCATGATAGGTTTGAGGAAGCTAAGAAACACAAGGAAGCTGGTGCAACATTTACAAGTTTTTTGTGGGTAAGCACGTGGAAGTGTGAGGATCTATTGGAGGCCGGTGATGAAATCGAATTGTCCTTCCATATTCTGCCTCTAGGCGGCTCACAAACAATTGTCTCTTCCGTTGAAAAGTGTGGAATAAGGACCGTCTATGAAGAAGGTTTAGAAGAGGAAGAGGAGAAGGAAATCAATGACACGACTCTTCTTTGGACTTACCAAATGGATGCTTCTTTCTCTAATTATCGTACCCCTGCTACTACTTATTTTCTCAGAGGCCGTTTATTCTTCGTAGCTATTTGTGCGAAGAAAACAGATGGAGATATAGGTACACTCTTTTCGTCCCTTACTCCATCCTCCTTAAATAAAGTAATACACAATCCATTTCATAATAAGTGTCGCACTTTACTTTCACGTCAAACTTTTTAAAAAATGTGCTTTATTTATTTGTACACTGTTTGTGTCATAGTAAGACTGCATTAACATTACTATATCCTTAATTAGAAAAGTGACACTAATCCATTTTATCATTTACAGTTATATAGAATTTTGTTAAAAAAAGTGTTGTTAATTCGAAATGGCGTGCCTGTGTTTTAGTGTATTGGCACGATAAATATGGCATCCTAGAGAATGCAATTGACAAATACAGTATTTTCTGAATTCCCTCTTTCAAAATTTGTAATTTCATTCTGACATAACTTTTGCCTATTCATGCCTTGATTTGAAATTTAATGACTCTTGGACAGTATTTGGCCCAGTTGGTAGCACGATGAGAAACCATTTGTTTTTGCCATTACGTCATTTCGTGTCATTGAGGTAAGGTATTCTGAGTTAAATTTAAGTCTTACTATAGTAAGGGGGAGTGGAGAACCACCGTTGATCATTTTTTAAAAAATATATATTCTATCGTCTCACTCGAAAAGACACAAAATTTCATTTTGAGTGTCCATTTAAAAAGGTACACTCCTAAAATGGAAACTTTTTATTACTTTTTTATTCATGATACCCACTTGTCATACTCATAATAACTATCTACTTACTATTCCCTACCTCATATTCTCTCTCCTAACTCAACTTTTTATACTCACAACACTTACTACACTATACATTCTCTTTAATTTTCGTGTAAGGCTCATTTTGTGCCTTTTCAAATAGGACAGAGTATGTGGATTAAATGCAAGGTTACTTTGAGTTTTTGCAACTAATTAATACATAGTATTCAAAAAAAAAACAGTTTTGTAAGTTCCCAAAGCAAATCCCACATGCTTCTGCTGTCAATTTTCTTTTCAACATACTAAGACATTCAATTCTCCAACAAATGACCCAAGCATATACTATTGCTATTGCATATAGATGCATCCCACTCATTCCAGTTTCAACAATTCATGGCGAATACAACAAGAGATGGTGTTACGTCGGGGAAGAGGATTGGTTGGAAATAGAGCTTTTGTCAGGGGAATACAACAAGAGATATGGCGAATACAACAAGAGATATGGTGTTACGTCGGGGAAGAGGATGGGTTAGAAATAGAGCTTTTGTCGGAAGTTATTGATGGACTTTTACACTTCTGACAACAGAAGTCAGATGGAAAGTTGACGGCACACATCTCACCTGCAGAAATCGAGGCTGTCAGAAGAATCCATTATGAACCGAAAAAGCTTTTGAAAGGTTTTTGACTGATATTCTGTCAGTATATGTAAAATCGAAGGATATAATTTCCTGCAAGAGTCCTCTTCTTGACGGTATGCTCCCTTTCTACCATCCCTACCTCCTCTCCATTCCTTTGATGTTAAATGCTAAGAATTTTTCGTTGGTAATTTTTAACATGCAGATTTTTAACCATGACCTAGGGCTTTTCTTTCTTATTCGGCATGTTTCTGACAGTAGCTCTGTCGCTTGTTGTTCTTTTGCCTTTTGCAATTTTAAGGTAAGTGTTCTATTTTTGACCTTGTGTTGAAGTCCGTTTACCCTGATTTTGGGCAAATATCTGTATATATATTTTGGGAAATATCTGTATTTAAAATTGTTGTCTGTATTTTGGGCAAATATTTGTATGTATATTTTGTTAGTATTAAGTGAGATTATGTGTGTTTTGTTGGGCAGGTAGTGTGTGTGTGTTTGCGATTCAGTGTAGTCAGGGCCGGCTGTTAGGGTGTGCCGGGTGAGCGATCGCTCCGGGCCTCAAATTTTGAAGGGGCCTCAAATTTTTTGAATTATATTACTACTTTCGTTTCAAAATAAGTGTAAAAAGAAAAAAATATTTTTGATTAAGAGTAAATTTGAAAAAAATTACATTCGTTTTGAAATGGAGGAATAGTATTGTATGTTGTATACTCCCTCTGTCCCGCTACAAACTGCACACTTTCTATTTTGGGCGTCCCATTACAAACCGCACACTTCCTAAAATGGCAAAGAATCTTTACTATTCCCTCCACTCATTCTCTCTCCTACATTATTTTAATACTCACAACACCATTATAATTCACTATTCCCTCCACTCATTCTCTCTCCTATTTTATTTTTACACTCACAACATTTACTCCCTCCGTCCCATAAGTCTTAAGAAAACTTTCCATTTTGAGCATCCCATAAGTCTTAAGAATTCCCAAAATGAAAACCTTAAATCACTATTCTCTCCACTCATTCTCTCTCCTACATTATTTTAATACTCACAACACCATTATAATTTACTATTCCCTCCACTCATTCTCTCTCCTATTTAATTTTTCACACTCACAACACTTCTTTCACCCATTCTCTCTCCTAATACTATAATAATATTCCTTAATTTCCGTGCCATTTCACTTTTTCTTAAGCCCAATGGGACGGAGGGAGTATATCATTATTTTTTTCCTTAATCCCCGCACAAACAGTAACAGTGCGGTTACTAGCGGGACGGAGGGAGTATGCAACTTCAATTCAATTGGGTAATAAGGTTGTATTTGGAATCTACAATTTTATTTTTTCAACAAACCTAAATAATATTTTTCTTAAAAAAAAATCAAAATCTAATTTGTTTTAAATTATTTATATCAACAACTCCGTACGTTTAATCATCTTTCTTTCATTATTCTCCATAACGCATCCCTCACCTTTCTCATTTCAACGTTTTTTCTTTCTAAACTACTAAAATTTAAATAGCCAAACTCCTTGCCCATTTTTCATCTAACTATCGATTAGTGTGCTCACATTGTCCTCTAAGATTTCAACTTTTGACATTTCAATGGCCACTGCAATAACCGTGATATTACGAGCAGAATTTCGAAGATGATTGCAGTGACACAATTATAATCATCTTCCATAACTTTTGGCAGCCACACCACCATACTCTTTAATATTTTCATACTTAAAATTTTCAATTACTGGTTCTAAAATTAGAAAATATAAATCTGGTCATGAAACGCGATAAAAAAAATGACGAGCAAATATATACACTATTATTTTTGTAGTTATATTTAGGGCCTAAGTTTTACTTTCGAACAGGGTCCCTAAAATGTCAGGACCGGCCCTGTCTGAATGTGATTATGTGTGTATTTGTGTGTATTTTATTTTTTATTTTTTGTTATATTAATGTGGAAATTAATGATAGTAATTTGATATTGTTGTATTTTGGGAATTTATCCTTTGTTATTAGTTGTTATAGAAAATATTTACTTCCTTCATCCCACATACCATTTCTCTATCTATTTTGGGCATCCCATATATCATTTCTCTTTAGCAAAAAATATTTACTATTCCTTCCATCCATTCTCTCTTCTACTTTACTCACAACAAAAATCAACTTACTATTTATCTCACTCTCCTACCTCACTTTTCATATTCACAACACTTACATTATTTACACTTTTTTTTTTTAATTTTTGTGCTAAAACACTAAGAGAAATGATACATGGGACGGAGGGAGCATATTTTATTGTGGATAAATAAAATTGAAGGGTTAAAAACTATCAAAAATGATTATTTATTATTTACTTATTGAGAGAGATTTTTCCCTTCCCCTTGTCTTTAGCTTGATCCTTCTTGTTCTTTTCAACCGTAGTGAAATTCACACTCTCCTTTTCCTTATCCTCCATAAGCAGCCAACCTTCTTCCTGAACATACATGGTCATTAATTCATTGATTGTCCATTTATCTTTATATGTGTTGTAGAAAATCTTAAATGGGCCATACTCATGAGGTAAGGTGAAAGGGATATAATGAACCAAGAAGACTTTCGACATCTCAACCTCTAATGCTTTCAATTGAGCCGCAATATCTCTCGTGTGCATGATATGATCACGCACACCCTTAATGCTATTGAGCCTTAGGAACATAAACTGCATGATGAGGGTGTGACATATCGGAAGATAGGATAAATCAATACTAGTAGAGTTTAATCAATACTAGTAATTGATCTTCAACACTCGTAGAATTTAATCAATATTAAGAGTTGGAAGAAACAAATCAATGTTTATTAAAACGGCAAAAAAATCTCTTTCAAAACCCTAAAACAAAGTATAAATACTCTCAAACAAACCCTAAAATGACTTGGAAAGGAAAAGACTAAAATACCCTAATTAAATGTTCAAACATCAGAAAAATAAAACCCTTTTCCGACATGCACGACCGAGTCTTCACGAATGCACGGCCGCTCCAGAATCTGCCGTATTGCACGGCCGGGTCACTAATCTTGCACAACCGCTCCACACTTGCACGGGCGTGCTCTTTGCCTTGCACGGCCGTGCAACACCTACTTCAGCAAATCCGCCCTTTTCGGTCAAACTCCTTTAAAAACTCGATCGCTAACTCGTCGACTGCATCATTCTCCCCACGCCTGAAAAAATTCGTCCTCGAATTGTCAATCACCTCTTCATCAGACGAATCCCCAGAATATGGAATCAAGTGCTTAACATTAAAGACATCAGAAGTACGAACGTGACTAGGCAGCTTCAACTTGTACGCATTTGGATTAATCTTCGCAATGACTTCAACATGACCAATCTTCTTAGCTGACAGTTTATTATGCGTACCAACTGGAAAACGATCCTTTGTCAGAATAGCCCACACGTAATCACCAACCTGGAATTCCACCTGACGCCTTTTCTGATCAGCAGCCTGTTTGTACTTATCATTTGCTGCCTGCAAGTTGTCACGAACCTTGGCATAAACTTCTTGCAACCCCGAAACCAAATCCACTGCCTTGCCATGAAGCTTTTGCTTACTAGGTAATGTAATCAGATCCAATGACCCCTTAGGCTGAACCACGTAAACCACCTGAAACGGGCTGAAACCGGTGCTACGATTGATGGCATGGTTGTGTGCAAATTCAGCCTGCGATAACTTCTGGTCCCAAGACTTGACATGATCGCCTACCAAACATCAACAAATTATCCAACGATCTGTTAACCTCCTATGTCTGACCATCAGTCTGTGGGTGATATGCACTGCTAAAATTAAGCTGTATGTTAGCCATTTTCCACAAACTGCGCCAAAAATGACTAAGGAACCGGGTATCCCTATTAGACATAATCGCAGCTGGTAATCCATGCAGACGGTAGATCTCCTTAAAGAATAGCTGAGCAACGTTAACCGCATCAAATGTATTTTTGCATGGAATGAAATGCACCATCTTCGAAAACCTATCGACAACCACAAATATAGAATCATGTCCCCGCTATGTACGTGGCAACCCAAGCACAAAATCCATACTAATCTCCACCCACGGCTGACTCAGAACAGGAAAAGGCATATACAACCCCGCATTAGTAGCAATGCCCTTGGCCATATGACACACCCTACACCTCTACACAAATTTGTCCACTTCCTTCCTCACACTCAGCCAAAAATAAGAATCTCGCACTAGCTGCAAAGTGCGATCTCTACCAACATGTCCCTCCCCATGCAACTCATGTATAATCATCAAATGTAGGCTACAATCAGGAACACATAACTGATTACCTTAGAATAAAAACCCATCATGAATCAAGAAATCAGGTTTATGCCCCGCCCAAACATCCTCCAAAACCACAGAAAAATATGGATCCGCAGCAAGTAACTCGCGAAACGAATAAAATTCTAGTACCTACATGTGCATAGTAGTCAGTAAAATCTGACGTCTGCTAAAAGCATCCGCCATGTTAGTCACCCCTGCCTTATGATTGACCACGAACGTGAATTGCTGAAGAAATGCATTCCAGCGAGCATGATGAGCCGAAATCTTATCCTGACTTTGAAGATGTTGCAATGAATCATGGTCAGTGAATAAGATGAACTCCTGGTGGAACAGATAATGACGCCAATGCTTCACGGCCTGAACAACAACATAGAATTCCACATCCTAGGTACTATAACGTGCTTTGGCTCCCGACAACTTTTCACTGAAATATGCCACTGGTTGCCCCTTCTGGCTCAGAACAACTCCAATACCCACCTTTGAAGCATCCGTATGCAACTCAAAAGGCTGTGAAAAATCTGGTAACACCAAAATAGGTGCGGTCGTCAAACGCTCCTTAATTTGCTGAAATGCGATGTCTGCTTCGGCAGTCTAAGAAAATCGGACCCCTTTCATACAATCAATAATAGGAGCCATAATACTACTGAAATGAGGGATGAAACGACGATAGAAAGATGCTAAACCATGAAAAATCCGCACCTCTGTGATCGTAGTCGGTATGGGCCAACGCTGCACCGCTGCCACTTTGGCAGTATCCACCTGTAACCCTTCACCCGAAATCACGTACCCAAAAAATAATACCCGTGGTACCAAATCAATATGGTGCTGAATATCACGGAGGGGTGGTAATTCAGCAGACAACTCATCAGGAAATACACTAGCAAATTCCTGTTATAAATGTAATAAAGGCAGGACAACATCCGGAATCTGAATGGCCTTAGAAACTGATTTCCCTAGCAACACAAATATCTTATCAGTAGTTCGTAACACCTCTACAAATTGTGCTAAAGCGAGAAACGATGAACAAGGAACTGGTGTTGTCACTTTTACCACCGGTTTAGTAGGAACTAGCACAAATTTTGTCCCTTCTACTGATAAACTGTAAGTATTATCACGTTTGTTATGAACAACATGTCTATTAAATTGCCACGGTCTGCCCAACAATAAATGGCAAGCATGCATAGCAACTACATCACACCACAGTTCATCACGATATTTAACACCAACAGAAAAACAAATAAGAGCACGTTTTGAAACTGTTACCTCGCCACCTTTTTTAAGCCACGCCAATTTATATGGCTTAGGATGCCTCTCCGTTTGAATGCTCAACTTCTGGACTTCTTCCTCTGTGATAATGTTTTCACAGCTACCCGCATCAATCACAAAATGACACACCTTTCCCAAAGTAGTACAAGTATATAGAAAGACGTTATTACGGAGCCATTCATTCTCGTCAGTAGTTCGCGGAGTTAGGCACGAATGCCTGACAACAAGAGAAATACCCACATAACCCGTCACCAACTGCTCCTCTTCATTAAAGCTGGGTTGTTCCTGTAATTCCCTCTCATCTGCCCATATATCATCCTCCGTTTCATTGAACAATGCTTTCTTTCCAGCCTGTTTGCAATCTACCTCTCGATGTCTGACCTCGCGGTCCTCGCCACACCCAAAACACTTAATGTTGCTGCTGCTGGCCCCTCTGTGAAACTGGCTGCCTGCCTTGATGGTGTTTGAAGCGCCTGCTGCCGCGTGTGTTGTTGGTGTTTCCCCCTATTGTGTTGATCCCTCCAGATACAATGCTACTGCCAAACCGCCTCGCCTGTTTCTCGACCGCGAGTGCTCGCTGGTGTGCTTCTGAAACCGATCCAATATCGAATATATTTAGGGTATCATGGATCTGGACCCGCAACACGCCTATGTACCTTGCGACCATCTGATTTGTTGTCTCCTGAATCTCGTTCCTGGCCATCAACTGGTAATACTCCGTGGTATAGTCATCTATTGAACGTGGGCCTTGCTTCAGATTATGCAACCTCTAAAATAGTATTCTCTGGTAATTGTATGGCAATAACGATGCCCTCAACTGCTTTTTCATCTTTTCCCATGACTCAATCTTGGATTTCCCTAGCCTAGCACGCCACATCTTAAGCTGCTGCCACCATGCTGTAGCCCTACCTCACAGACTTGTGGCTACTAACGCCACCCGCCGATCATCTGGAACCCTTTTAAACTCCAATATTTCCTCCACCGTTACCACCCAGTCCAGAAATTCCTCTGCCTGCAGTCCTCCATGGAATTCTGGAAGGTCAGTCCGCATACCAGCCTCCCAACGCTTATTTTCCACCTCCACCGGGAGTTGCTGTGGTCGACGCCTAACCTGTGGAATCTCTTCATAGTACTCACCCTCACCACCATCAGAATCCACCTCCCAGTCTCGTTGTCTGTTACGGCCACCAGGTCCAGTATGATTCCTTTGATTCTGTTGATTGAACAAGTCGGTCATTCTGCCCGTTAACTGTTCCATCATCAACTCCATACGTTGATCTACGATGAATCTGATGCGGTCTTCCAGAGCTGCCTCATCTCGCTCGTAGACATCTTCCACAGTTTGTTTCTTCGCTCACGACATGATTCCAAGGATCGACACGGAGCTCTGATACTAACTACATAGCGGAAGACATGATAGGCATAAATTTCACACGAATAGGATCGGATGTCACCACTTGACAAATTTCACAATGACACTCATCAAATATAGGAGGTTTTGACCAATCGACAAGAACATCTGGACTTGAAGATTCAAAAAAATCCCCGAAAAGATCAATTCTCAGACTAAATTTTTTGGGATTCGATGTACGTTGATCTACGACTCGTGTGATACGCTGCTCTAGCACATCCTCCTCACATTCGTAGGTCTCTTCCACTGTGGCCTTCTTTCCACGTATCATTTTTCCTAGAACGAACCAGGCTCTAATACCAACTGACGTAGCGGAAGACATGATAGGTAATAAATTACTATTGTAACACGCATATTAACCAATAATCGACCTTCAACACTCGTAGAATTTAATCAATATTGAGAATTGGCATCCAATAGGAATTTAATCACCTTTAGGAAATAAAGAGTAAACACTCAATATCAAATTTTATTAATCAAAATCTACTTTTCAGAATTACAATTAACTTGGCTTTAATGGGACTCCTAAGACTTGGAAATCAAGTCAAACACCTCTAAAAATAACTGATGTAGCAAGAACCACCAGAAACAAAGGCGTAGGGCTGGACAAGTGGGCGGCAGCACAGGGGAGGATGGGCGACCGCCCAGGTGGGGATTCACGCAAAGGAAAAGTGTCTGTATACATGGGCGACCGCGCAGCTTGGATGGGCGACCGCCCAGGTGACGGGAATTTGACGCAGTTTTAATTTCTTTTCCGTTTTGAACAATTAAAGTAGGGGTATTTTGGGTACTTTGTTTATTTCATTTTCCTTAGGGTTTTAGGTTATTATTGGGAGTATAAATAATCTCTTTATCTGTTTGTTTAGAGGAGTTGAATTTTGATAAATTATTTGATTGCTTTGCAATTGTGAGTCTTTCTTGACTTGTTGAAGGTGGATTCCTTCGAGAGGGTGGATTCCTTCTGCTATTCGAGGTTCACATCTTTTAGGTGTTAATCTTGCCAAACTCTAATTCGTGGATTCAAATTGGGTCAATTAGTCGTTGTTTCGATTAATTGCCTATCCGGTTACTATTTTCTTTAATTCCGCTGCAACCCCTTTACATTAGTTGGTATCAGATAACGGACGATCCAAGGAGTGATATGGCCAACAATCAAGCAAGCCCTGGTGATTTGGCTTCTGTGCTAGAACGATTCCGACAGGATTTGGAGCACCGCGAAGCAGAGCGTGTTGAACGCGAGGAACAAAGAGAGGCGGAACGCGCTGAAAGGGATAGATTGTTGACAGAGGCTTTGCAGGCTTTGCAAGTTGGTATTGGCAATCTTGGGCAAAGGCTAGATTGACAAGATGAACGTGTCGAACGTGGGGCTTCTAATTGTCGTGGTCAGCTAGTCGGAGGTAATCCTATTTATGAACAATCCCCTAAAATTAAAGCTGATTTGCCTTTCTTTACTGGTGAATTAGATATGATTGAGTTTTCTGATTGGCTTGAGGAAGTAGAAAAATATTTTGCTTTGATGAATATTCCTACGGAACGACAAGTTCCTTATGTGGCTTATAAATTGAGGGGTGGTGCATCTGCTTGGTGGAAGCAATTACGCACCCAAAATATTCGTAACAACCGACCTATGATTACTGAGTGGCCTTTGATGAAACAAGCCTTGAGGCAACGATTTTTACCAGCTGATTTTGAACAAAAACTATATCGGAAATTTTTGGAGTGTGTACAGGGTACTAAATTTGTTGGTGCTTACACTAATGAATTTCACTCTTGGTCTGCACGTAATGACTTGTGTGAGTCGGATGCACAATTAACTGCTAGGTTTATTTCTGGTCTTCGTGTTGACATTCATAATCAGGTTGAGTTGACACCTGTTCACTTTTTGGATGAGGCTATTGATTGGGCTTCTACAGTTGAACGTCAGCTTACTACTCTTGGGGGCGCTGTTTCTTACTCTTCTGTTGGTAATGCAATTGTGGCCAAAGAACCAACACAAGATGTGGGTTCTAAATCCGTTGTAGCCAGTCCAACTAATCCAGTTGTTGTTTCGGCTAAAAAGCCCGCTGCTCCTGCTGCTGGTGGTCAACACAATGCAAATCCTTATGCCAAAAATTATGGCACCAAGTGTTTTAAATGTGGGGAGGCAGGTCATATTTCTAGTGGTTGTCCTCTCAGAAAGAATGTGAATATGGTGGATTGTGAGGGTGATGATGATGGTAATGGTGAGATCGTTCATCTCGATCCTAGACCATGAGTCGTATGTGGTTCGTAAACTTTTGTTGCCTACTCCCGTGGAAGAGGTTAATCCTGCTCGACATAGTATATTCCGTGCAATGGGTAAGGTCAATAATATGGCAGTACACATTATTGTTGATAGTGGAAGCAGTGAGAACTTGGTCGCACGTGGTTTAGTCAATAAGCTCAAGCTGGAGGTGCATAACCATCCATCTCCTTATTCTGTTGGGTGGATCAATGCTACGGGCTCTTTGAAGGTATCACATCAGTGTATCATTCCTTTTTCTATTGGCAACTATATGGATGTGATTACGTGTGACATTGTAGATATGAGCGCTTGCCAGTTGTTGCTTGGGAGGCCATGGCATTTTGATGTTGGGTCTATGCATTGTGGGCGGACTAATTTGATCAGTTTTATGAAGGATGGAATCAAGTTTACTCTTTGTCCATTGAAAGCTAAAGTAACACACGGTAGTAAAGGGGACATGAAAGGGCTTATTTCCTTGTTTGTTCCAAAACCTTTTCTTTCAGGTACTTCAACACATGGAACTAAGAAAAGCAAACCATCCGTTCATAAGAAGGCATCTGTACAAGCGGCTGTGATGATGCCACCGGATTTTTTACGATTTTGAAAAATCGAAACGGAGTCGCCACGCCATTTTTGTTTTAAGGGCCAAAACTTTGAAAAATGCCCAAAATGAGGGATTTGGGTTCGGAGGTCACGTTACACTCCGGGAAGAACGTTAGGGTTCACCCGGAATGCCTCGTAAAACGAGTCTTCCTAGCTTAAAACCATTTGTGTGTGTGTGTGTGTGTTTATTTGTTTAAAATAAATGCAAACTGAGAAAACTAAAAATTGAGAACTCTTTTTAAGACATTAAAAGAAATGACTCCTTGAAGTTGAAAGTCAATTCTGCCAGAATGAAAAAGACAGTGGACACTTGATTTTAAAATGGATTTAAGAGTTTTAAAAATTCAGAATCTGGGGAAAGTTAGAGAATGAAAGTTGTTCAAAACATCTTAAATAAGGTTACTGCAAAAGATTTTTATAATTGGAGATGATTTGATGGACCAAAACCCTCTGGAAATCACAGATGTGAAATCTGGATTTCCAGAGACTGCTAAACTGACCTTTGGAAAAATAATTTGGAAAAGGCAGTTAGACTCACGTAAAAAATAAAGTAAAAATATGTCTGGAATCCTATGGATGCTTCCTACAAAAAGTATTTTGTAGTCAACACCAAATTCCAAGTTTTACTTATCCAAAGAATAGGAAAATGGACTGAGGTCACAGAAAAATGCTACTGGACAGCAACATATTCTTGAAGGAAAATGTGATTTTAAGGGTTTTGCATCCATGCTTGTCCCCATTTCCTTAGGCTTTGATTAGTGATCACTAAACATGTTTAGTGGTGATCTACTATATCAAGCCATCCTTAGGGTACATTAGGACTTGAAGCACTTCATTTGCTTGGGATGGGGAGATTTAACTTGAAATAAAGATTTATGTTGTGAAAATCGATTTTAGGTTAAGGATGTATCAACTTTAGAGTGGATTTCTAAGGTGGTCATTTAAGATAACCATCCTTGAGATCTTTGAACTCAATGTATCAACTTCACCCTTTTTGTAACCTAAGAACCTTAGTGATTTTCATCCATGGAAATGGTTCCAAGGTGAAGATCCTATGCTTGGAAAAACACATTCAAGGAAGTAAGAAACAATTTGGACCCTTTAAAATGGTCATCCATGGAAATTTATTCCAAGGTGACTTTATTTTAGGTCAAGTAAAGATTAATGACATGAAATGAGAATATGGACCATTTAGTGTGATCATCCATGGAGATGAACTCCAAGGTGACCACACATTAGGTCAAGTAACAACTATTTTATGTAAGATAAAAGACAACAATTTAGAGGGAATGTTGATCCTTATAGAAGATCATCCATGGAGATGAACTTCCATGGAGATTCTCTTGAACAACAAGTGGAAGAACAAGTTACATCTTTAAGGTATGAGATGTATGCATGGATGAGGGAGGTTTAAGGTAAGGAGAAGGAGGGTTTACCAATGGTGGTATCCTATCTTCCTTGGATTTGTGTTTGAGACTTGAATTTGAGAGTGTTTAGTGAGTGAGATTTGGGAAAATGATTAAGAAAAAGGTGGCAATTTAAGGAATTCCCACTGTTTTCTATAATATTTTCGCCAGGATGTTGTTGTGAGTGAATTGTGTTTTTTTTAATGAGGCTGAGGGGCTCTATTTATAGGCCACTGGAGGAAGCAATCCTGTCTGCGCGGATTACATTCCTGTCCGCGTGGATCCAAACGCCAGCGTGCACTGTTCATTTAATGCTGCTCCAGGCTTTGGACAAGAGGAATATTTTGTTCAAATACTCAACCAGCTGTTATTTATAGATTGCTATTTTCGGATTTTTACCCTTTGTGAGATTCCTTACATTGCTTAACTCCAAATAGCAATCCCCAACTTACCCTTGCTTTGTTAGAAAAGTTACGTTTTGTTAGAAAAGTTAAGGTTTTTGTTAGGGATGTGAAGGCTTTTATTAGTTTTCTAACGAAAATACTAACAACTCAAATTGGAGCACTTACAGTAGCCCCTCGGCGACGGCGCTTTCGAAGGAAGCGGGGTCGTCGATAAGAGTAAGGCTCCATATTTGACAAGATGGGAAAAGGGGTGACCAAAGTGGTCGAGTGGCTGGACCTGGTGATAGGCTACCTACGTATCCTTAAGAGGAATCAATCCGATCGTAGTTCGGGTCTTTCGACTATCCTCAGACGTCGACCCTAGAGTGACTATTTTAGGATGTCAACCTGGTGAGCGAGTTCTGCAGTCGTCTGCTGAAAGAAACTCTGCTGGAGATATGACATGACCATTTTGGTCTGATGGCTAGAGTTGTATATCCGCACTGCTGGGGAAAGGAATGACCATTTCGGTTTGGTGGCTGAACCTAATGATAGGCTACCTACGTATCCTTAAGAGGAATCAAGCCAGTCGTAGTTCGGGTCTTTCGACTATCTTCAGACGTCGACCCTAGAGTGACTATTTTAGGATGTCAACCTGGTGATGATGGCGTTTTAGGTGCCTCAAACCTTGAAGATGGCATTTTAGGTGCCTCGGACCTTGATGATGGCGCTTTAGGTGCCTCGGACCTTGATGATGGCATTTTAGGTGCCTCGGACCTTGGTGATGGCGTTTTAGGTGCCTCGAACCTTAAAGATGGTGTTTTAGGTGCCTCAGACCTTAAAGATGGCATTTTAGGTGCCTCAGACCTTAAAGATGGCATTTTAGGTGCCTCGAACCTTGATGATGGCGTTTTAGGTGCCTCGGACCTTGATGATGGCATTTTAGGTGCCTCAGACCTTAAATATGGCGTTTTAGGTGCCTCAGACCTTGATGACGGCGTTTTAGGTGCCTCAGACCTTGATTTGAAATGTTTTCCCTTGATGTTTTGGGAAAGATGGTCCTTTGGTGGACTTCATTTGAAGGGATCGGTCTTACGTCTGCTGCCGAGGGAAAGGATGACCGTATTGGTCGAGTGGCTGAACCTATGGTAGGCTACCTACGTATCCCGATTGGGGAATCAAGCTCATACGTAGTTCGAAAGCTGCTGGGGATGGAATCGAGGAAAGAAACAGGATTTCGTTAGCTTTCGTCGGAGAAATCTGACTTACGTTTTACTGTCGTTGATGAAATTGAGGAAAGAAACGGGATTCCGTTAACTTTCGTTGGAGAAATCGGGACATATGTTTCTTTACTTAGTTGATGATAATGAGAAGAAAGCTGAGATTTTCGATTAACTAGTTCGCCGGGAGAAAATCGGACTTATGCGTTTTACTGCCGTTGATGAAAATGAGGAAAGAAATGGGATTCCGTTAACTTTCGTTGGAGAAATCGGACTTACGTTTTACTGCCGTTGATGATAATGAGGAAAGAAACGGGATTCCGTTAACTTTCGTTGAAGAAATCGGACTTACGTTTTACTGCCGTTGATGATAATGAGGAAAGAAATGGGATTCCGTTAACTTTCGTTGGAGAAATCGGACTTACGTTTTACTGCCGTTGATGAAATTGAGGAAAGAAACGGGATTCCGTTAATTTTCGTTGGAGAAATCGGACTTACGTTTTACTGCCGTTGGGTTCTTTTGGAAGGGGACTAACCTAGGTAGACTTTGGTTATCCTCCGTTAAGTTTAGGACTAAACTGCAGAGTCCTGGAATTTTAAAGGGTAAAATAGTCTTTTTGGCACCTCATTCCTGTCCGCGCGGATAGGAACGTAACCCAGACAGGTCTTTTAAAATGCCGAGGCTTTTTCTCTTCTTCTTCTTTACGCTTTGAAACGCAAACGAGAGAGAGAGAGAGAAACCGCCATTGTTGGCCCAAGATCTTCGAAATTCTTCCGATTTTCTTCGATTTTCGAGCAATGGAACACGGGGGAGTTGCTATTCAAGGCCAAGGACGCGGCCCGATAGCGGAGAGGCTGCTAGAGCTTGTGAGGATGAGGAGGCATTACTCCCTTTCGCAATCGATTGCGGAGGAGCCATATCCCGATATGTGGCAACATTGGTCCACAGATCCGAGTCTTCGCACGGTATATTTCGAATTTCTTTTTTTCCTTTGTCGATTTTCGTTTGAAATTGATTTTTTGGTTTTTTTTTTTTTTTTTTTTGAATTCGAAAATTATGGTTCTTGGCATTGAATTTTGACTTTGATGACTTGCATGTTGTATTGAGTATATGGGTAATTCAAATGTGCACTTTGTTTGAAAAAAGAATGGGCGTTTTGCCTTTTTTGAAATATGAGATGACGAAAATTTTCCCGAATCCGGGTCGGACTCTCTTTTTTTGTTGCATGTAGGATTTTTGCAATGAGATGATGTTTTTATGAATGATATGAATGTATGCATGCATGCTATTTTATAAAAAATAGGATTTTTTGGGACGGATTTTCGCTTCCGTTGATTGAATGAATGAATTGTGAAAAAATTGTATGTCATTTTTTTTTTGAAAATAAAAACGGGACGGAGTTTTGCTTCTGTTGACTCCTTGTTATTGACATGTTTCTTTATGCATGAATGAATGATGAATGGTGATTGCTGAAAAACCTTTTCTTTTGTGCGAGAAAAATGGGGCTGAGTCCATTATATGCCGTTATGCTGCCGAATTTTCTTCAAAACTTTATGTCTATGATGCATGTGTATGCTTTTAAATGCAAATGCAATTTTTTGACATTTTTTTTTCAATTGCAGGGTGGTGATCGGTTCGTGACGGATCAGCTGAATAAGCTGAAGACCCGGGGATCAGTGGAGGCTGTGATTAGCCTGTGGGATCGGCTTCCAGTCTTGGGTAGAGGAGACTTGATGAGTCCGAGGCGGATTGTCATCGAGACCGGTTTATACGAGTTTGTTGAGTGTTTGAGGGGGTTGATCAAGTTCCCCAAGAGTAAGGGCTTGATTTTTGCTTTGGCGGAGCATTGGTGGGACGTGACCCACACCTTCCACTTCTTTTGGGGCGAGGCTATGGTCACACCTTTCGATTACTATGTGATCACGGGCCTGTCCTTTAAGGGACGTAGCATTGAGTGGCGGGATGGCTACAGTGACCGGGAGTTGCAAGATCTTCTAGGCTTTACCCCTATTCCCAAAAAGGGGATGGGGATGGAGTATGCTGTGGTCCATGGGAAGATCGTGGAGAGCATTGAGAGTTACGAGGCTGGTGATGAGAGAGTAGCTGCTGAGCAGATTGCTAGGGCTTTTCTGTGGTTCGCTTTTTGAGCACGCTGTTTGGACACGCCGAGGGGACGGCTGTATTTGCCCTGCTGAAGACGTTGACTGATGTGGAGATGGCTGGAGAGGCAGCTTGGGGGGAGGCCGGGCTGGCAGAGCTTTACTTTGCTCTAGACAGGTATAGCCGAAAGGCTGTGAGCTCCCTTATGTGCTTTGAGTTCCCTCTGGAGGTATAAGCTTCTGCTTTTTCTTTTCCTTATGCACGCGTTGTTCCTTTCCGCACTTAATTGATGTAATCTTTACCTTTCGCAGGTATGGGCTCTGGAGTTCTTTCATGTCACGATGTGGCGGCAGCCGGCGGAGCACATCGGGGCATATCCGGCTATGCTCTCCTGGACCAAGCATGCTCGGGAGAAGATAGGTTCTAGGGGGCGCACGACCCTCAAGTACAAGGAGTGCCTGCCTTTGGTGAGAGATGAGACGGATGAGGGGATGAGGTTCTACCCCTGGGGCCGCTTCGACGTGGAGCAGCTGAAGGGTGCAGAGAGGTGGACTGTGGAGAGGAGGATTTTGAGAGGGCTATCCTGTGACGTGTATTACTTGGGGGAGAGGGTGACGCGCCAACATGGCGAAGGTGCGCCTTTGATGGCACCGATGGAGCCTCCTTCTGATATGATGCATCCGACTGAGAGTTCGAAGACCTGGGGTGACTATCGAGGTGGCCAGCACTTCTCGAGGTTTGTGGCGAGCGAGGAGTATTCGCGATTTATCTTGAGGAGGCTGAGGACGCCCCAGGTGCTTGAGAGAGAGGGGGAGCAGGTTGTGTGGTACCCTCGATCGGACTTTTCATATGTCCAGGATGGGGTCAGATTGAGAGTGCAGATCCCTATCCCTGAGCGGGTCCCACGAGCTTTCCGGCCTCGTCCGGATATGAAGGTACGGCTGTTTACTACTTCTGTCTCTTCTTCTTTTTTTTCGCATCAATCATTTCTGACGCTTTTGTTTCCGTGCAGTTCCCGGCTGTGGTTGTGGAGAAGCTGACGAAGCAGGTGATTGGGGCCAAGAGGTTCCTTAGGAGGATGGTTGCTCGTGGCCGCTCAGGCGTAGCGAGACGAGCACGCCGGCGCCCGTAGAGCGGGAGACTTCCCTATTCCTTCCGAGCATTCTACCGAGACTCCTCTTTCTCCTCTCATAGATCCCAGCATGGAGCTTCCTCCGGACCACGTCATCCTCGGGGATTTGCATGGACAGGGACATGTTTGGCGCCACGGTGGATCATCTTCGCATGGTCAGGGATCCGACGCTTCACGTTCGGATATGACTTCTTCGCGGATCTCGGCTTGCCCTATCGTGGCGTACCGGTTGATCCAGACGAGCCTCTTTCTGGAGACGAGGATGACGATCCCGAGCCCGGGATATTTACGACTGCTGAGGAGGCGGGCCCGAGTCGCAAGAGGGACCGAGGGAAGGCACTAGCCACTGAGGATTCTGATTGATGATCTTTGATCGATTCTGGGATTGTACCTATTTTGACAGATACAATTTATGTTTTATGCACACTTTTTTTTTTTTTGGAATGTAATAATCTAGGATTTCTATATTTTTTTTATTATTATGAATGCGATGTTGCATGAGCCCTTGTGGTGGCAAGAATGTGAATGTTTGGTATATGAGCTGTTTTGGACAGGTTTTGTGCAAGTTTTGAGCTGTAAAAAAGAATTGTGCTGGGGATCAATATGATCCGCGCGGATTGGACTTGGAGGCATTCCTGTCCGCGCGGATTGGACCAACTCCTGACAGGTTTCATTTATTTTGGTTGTTGGATCTGGTTTAGGCCATAAATGTCAATGAAACTCTATCTTCTCCAGTTCAAACTTACTGAAATTTCGGGAGAGAAGAAAGAAAAGCCATGGAAATGACCAAAAATTCTCCAAAATTGTCCAAAGAAAGGCAAATGTTGTTCTTTGAAAATTTCAAGGAGTGGTGTAGGGAGGTTATGCACGAGAGGAGGTCATTTTTTGAGGAAAGGTACAAGATAAAATGCTTGTGGTCTCTCAAAGAATTGGTTCCGGATTATGATCTCTTGAGGGCCTCCGCTTCTTTTTGGGATACTAGAAGGCATGTCTTTTGCTTTTCTTACAATGAAGTGGTTCCGACCATTGAAGAATTCCGAGCTTTGCTTGGTGGTCCCGAGGTGGAGGAGATTGCAATTCCTTTGCCCGGAGGAGCTTCTTTTGTTGATAGGTTGTGCAACCTTCTTCATCTTTCCCCGGAGGAAGCACAAGGTATGATCCGCGATCCTGATCATTTTGACATTTCCAGTCTTCCTAATAGGTTTAGGGGTTTAGGCTTGATTGATGATGCCTATTGGGATGCTTTTGCACTCTGCATGTTTGGGACCTTGTTTATGGTTTACTCTTTCGGGATTTGTCATTGGGCTTTGCTGGATGTGGTTGTACACTGCCGTTCGGGCCGGGATGTTGTGCCCTTGGTCCTGGGAGAGACCCTTCATGCTATTGACAGGTTGGCTATCGGGAGGCGG
The DNA here is from genome assembly GCA_022495995.1 of Adenophora triphylla var. japonica. Classification (NCBI taxonomy): domain Eukaryota; kingdom Viridiplantae; phylum Streptophyta; class Magnoliopsida; order Asterales; family Campanulaceae; genus Adenophora; species Adenophora triphylla. Next base: position 7,605 of record JAFEMH010007458.1, on the reverse strand, counting down.
TATATGCACGGGGGCAGCCCGTTTCTTTTGACTATGTGGCTGATGGAGCACCTGGGGGTTCTTCGCGAAACTTCTGATGCGGTCAAACCTTGGACATTTGCCAGGAGAGGGGTTAATGTGGATCTTGATGATCAGGGCTCATGGGAGTACTGGATGGCTTGTCGCCAGACTGCGAATATCAGGTGGTCGGTGCCTCATTGGCGGGTAGAGACTCGGAGAGTACTTCAGGATGGTTCTCATGTGGTTATGCTTCCGGGGCTTTCTTAGTCCAGTTTTTATATTCCGGCTCTGGTTCGGAGACAGTTTGGCTTGGAGCAGACTCCTTTGGAGGGCTTTGAGGACATAGCCACCAGGGTGGTGGCTTCTGCTTCGATGAATGATCCTTCAGTGTTCCCATTTCTTTCCCGAGTATGGAGGTATGACGTCTTTCCTCCTAGGGTTATCCTCAGGCGTCCAGGGTACGTGTTTCTGACCACTTGGTACTTGGATTAGTACGAGAGGCAATTGGGGGAGACTCAGGTGGCTATTTTGAGACTGCATGAGGCCATATTGGTGCGGAAGATATGACGGTTTCGGAGAGGAGGAGGGCTGAGGCGAGGGCCAATCCTCATGATAGGAGCGGAGATGCCGTGACTGACTACGAGTCTTATGTCAAGAGACAGGAGGGGAGGATTCCTATGTTGCCAGCTCGGCTACATGAGATGAGAGAGGAGGCTAGGGCTACTAAGGCCCTGACAGACGCGGGTTTGATAGATCCTGTCCTTACACCAGAGCTTGGTAGGAGGAAGACTGACATTTTTCCTGTGCAGAGGAAGAAGACCCGAAGAGGAGGAAAGAAGAGGGGAGAAGAAAGTACGAGTGGCTTGGAGTGACCTTGAGGTTTCTGAGTATCCCTTTCTTGTCGTAGCAGACACATTAGTTGTTATGTATCTTAGTTTCTTTTAGCAGGTTGTAAGCCATAGGAGTGAACCAAGCTTAGACTCATCAAAAAGTTTTTAACTGTAATGAACATGTGAATTGCTTTAGAGTTTTTCGAAACGCCTTCATGGCTTGATCAATGTATTGATAACAAAGTATAACTTTTATTTGTGTTTTAGACCGAACCGTTTCCGGCTGCCTACGTTCCCCTTGGACCAAAGGGCTCAGGTCTCCGTAGTTCGACTCGGTTAATTTTTTTTTTGTTTTTTGTTTTTTTTGTTTTTTTTGTGCAACCCTGTTTTTTACCTAGGTCGCCCTTTCGGGTTTTCAACCTAGTTGGGTATTACTCTTTTAGCACTCTTTTTTTTTATATATATTTGTTTGGTTTTTTTTTTTTGGTGCAACCCTGTCTTTTACCTAGGCCGCCCTTTCGGGTTTTCAAATTTAGTCCCAGTATTACTCTTTAGCACTCTTTTTTCTATTTTTTTTTAATTTTTTTTTATTTTTTTTTTTTGTGCAACCCTATTCTTTTACCTAGGTCACCCTTTCGGGTTTTCAACCTAGTTGGGTATTACTCTTTTAGCACTCTTTTTTTTTATATATTTTTTTTTGTTGTTTTTTTTTTTTTGAAATGACTTAGTGTTTTACGCGTAGTATCTGCGCAGCTTGTCGCCATTCACTGGGTGTACAAAAGGATTTCCGTCGAGATCTGCAAGTTGCATGGCTCCTCCGGAGAAGATTTTCTGAATGACATATTGTCCGACCCAGACAGGCTCCCATTTGCCAAGCGGGTTGATGCGGACTGGGGGCTTCTCTTTCAAAACGAGGTCACCTTCCCTGATCTCCCGGTGTCTTACTTTCTTATTGAAGGCTCTGGCCATTCTTCCTTGGTAAGCTCGAATATGTTCCATGGCTCTCAATCGGTGTTCATCTAGCAGGGCCAATTCATCATGGCGACTCTGGAGCCATTCGACCTCGTTGATCTGACTTTCCAATAGCACACGGAGTGAGGGGATTTCTAGCTCGATTGGGAGTACGGCTTCCATTCCGTAGGTAAGAGCAAACGGTGTTTCCCCGGTTGCCGTTCTGACGGATGTTCTGTATCCCCAGAGAGCAAGGTGAAGCTTGTCAGTCCAATCTCTGCCTCGGACAGCCATTTTCCGAATGATATTTTCCAAAGTCTTGTTTGCTGCTTCAACGGCTCCGTTAGTTTGGGGCCTATAAGGAGATGACTTGTGACGGGTTATTCTAAATTCTGCTAGCAGCCTGTCGCATTCCCCTTCAAAGTGGGATCCATTATCTGAGATGATTTTGGCTGGCAACCCGTATCTGCATATGATGTTCTCTTTGATGAAGAGGGCTACTTTCTTTGAGTTGAGGACTTTGTAGGACTTGGCTTCAACCCATTTGGTGAAATAGTCCACTGCTACCAGGACGAACTCGTGGCCGTTACTGCCTTATGGTGTGATTTTTCCTATGACATCGATTCCCCAAGTGACGAAAGGCCAAGGGGTTGTCATGCAGTATAACTCGTGAGGAGGCAGGTGATTGAGATTTGAGTACCGCTGGCATTTGTCGCAGCTTTTGACGAACTGGATGCAGTCAGTTTCTATGGAGATCCAAAAGTACCCCATCCTTAGTATGATTTGCATTAGGGCCCGAGCATTCATGTGGGGGCCACAGGTACCACCACATACTTCTTTCATGAGTTCGGTAGCCTCTTGTTTGCCGATACATCGCAGGAGGGGGCCTTGATAACGCTTCTTGTACAGCATGTTTCCCAAAAGAACATAGTGGGAGGCGAGTCGTTTCAGGGCTGAGAGGCTTTTTGCTTTGATTCCTTCTTTATACTCCCCATCTTCATTTTTGAAAGAGGCTTCGCCATTCTTCAAGTACTGATAAATTTGAGTATACCAGGGATCATTGGCCAGTTCAACCTCCGCTTCGATTTCAAAGCAATAAGCGGGGTTTTCTCTTCTCCCGACTCTGAATGGTTTGACAGATTTTCCTTCAGGTATTTCAACGAGAGAGGCTAGTGTTGCCAGAGCATCTGCGAACCTGTTGCGATCTCTGGGCAGGTAATGGAAGCTGATCTCCTTGAACTGAGTCACTAGCTCTTCCATGTAAGTGTGATACTTTTGCAGACCCGGGTCTACGGTCTTCCATTTGTTAGAGACCTGGTTGATGATGAGGGCAGAGTCACCATACACTTCCAACTCTTTGATATTTCTTTCGAGAGCGGCCTCCAACCCGGCTATGCAAGCTTCATATTCAGCAGCGTTGTTGGTGACCTCGAAGTTCAACTTTACTGCTATGGGAGTGTGCTCATCAGTAGGATCGAATGTAAGCATTCCCTATTTTGTTCCCCCTTTTGTTTGACGCCCCGTCGAAGAAGAGCTGCCAGCGATTTTCCCCTTCTAGGGCAAAGATTCCATCATCAAGGAATTGAGGCTCAGGTCCTCGGGACTCATCACTTGGGAAATCGGCCAACTGTTCCGTCATTATTCGCCCTTTCACGGATTTCCTCGTCACATAAGTGATGTCGTATTCAGCCACAAAGAATGACCATTTTGCCAACCTCATGGAGATGGAAGGCTTGTCGAACAAATATTTGATGGGGTCCAACTTTGAGACGAGATGTATCGGGTGAGACTGCATGTAGTGCTTCAACTTTCCCACTACCCAGACCAGGCCTGCGCAAGTCTTTTCACAGGCAGAATAATTGAGTTCGCTCCCTTGAAGCTTTCTGCTCACGAAGTAGATGGCATTTTCGACCTTGGAATCTTTCTTCTCTTGAGCTAACATAGCCCCAATTGCTGTATCCGTGACAGTTAGATATAGCAATAGTGGCTTTTGCTGATGTGGTGGGCAAAGAATCGGGGGATTCACGAGGTACGCCTTGATCTTTTCAAAGGCGAGCTGGCATTCTGGAGTCCATTCGGTGTAGGCACTTTTCTTCATCAACTTGAAGATCGGCTCACAGATTGAGGTCAGCAGATTTGCAAAACTGCTTATGTATTGCAGTCTTCCCATGAAGGATTTTACTTCTGTCAGCGTCCGGGGTGGTTTCATCTCGACTATGGCCTTGATTTTCTGGGGGTCTACTTCAATTCCCCGTTCCGTCACCATATATCCTAGCACCTTGCCTCGTCTCAAACCGAAGGTGCATTTGGCTGGATTTAGTCTCATACTGTGGTTTCAGAGGCGGCCGAAGAATTTTCTCAGATCAACAAAGTGTTGGCCATCTGATCCTTTGGAGTGTATTATCATGTCGTCCACGTAGACTTCAATTTCTTTGTGGATCATGTCGTGGAATAAGGCTGTAGCTGCCCTCTGGTAAGTTGCCCCGGCATTTTTTAGTCCGAATGGCATGACCGTGTAGCAGTATGTGCCCCAAGGGGTTGTGAAGGCTGTCTTGGCTTGATCTTCTTCTGCCATTTTGATTTGATTGTAACCGGCAAAGCCGTCGACGAAGGATTTAACTTCATAGTTGGCCGTGGTATCCACCAGGATATCGATATTTGGCAGGGGGAAATCGTCTTTTGGACTAGCCTTGTCCAAATCTCTGAAATCTACGCAGCATCGGATCTTCCCGTTGGCCTTGGTTACCGTCACTATGTTGGAAAGCCATGTAGGATACTCAATGACCCTGATGAATCCTGCTCGGAGCATCTTTTCTATCTCCTTTTTCACCTGCAGAGACCACTCGGGCTTAATTCTTCTCAGCTTCTGCTTCACTGGTTTGACTTCTGGGTCGAGCGATATCCGGTGTTCTACTATGGAAGGGTCGAGGCCAGGCATATCTTTATAGGACCATGCAAACACATCCACGAATTCTCTTAGCAGCTCAATCAGAGCATCCTTTTCAGTTCCTTCGAAGAAACTACCAATTTGCGTCTCTTTAGGCTCTTCCGCAGTTCCCAGATTCACACTTGTCAAAATCTCTTCGGCAGCTTGGGCTCGATTTTCCTCTTTCCGAACAACCTGCTTAAAGATTTCTTTAATATATTGTTCATTTAATGTGTCTGCTTCTTTATCTAGTGATCATTATTGACTCTTTTTAGATTATTAGTTAATTTATCATTAGTTAAAGTGGCAATCAGGGGATACTCAGAAAGGTCCATCATTTCATTGAGAACAAAGGGAAATACAGCATTGGCTACAACTTCGTAGTCTTCAGGCGTAAGGCCATCGGACGACTCGAGAGACTCGAACTCAACAATGAGAGACTCGGAGGACTTTACATAGGTTGACACAAGGGGACGGGGGACCAATCCAAGCCTGGTGATCATTTCCTCCTTGGTCGCGGACGGGCCTGAGAGAGTTTCCCAATTCTTCAATGGCATTGCTGTCAGTGGCTTCATGACTCGGGAATTGCATTGTTTCTGTTCTCCTTCCTCAATCATTGCTACCATCTCTTTGACTGAACCGAAGTCGATCAGATCTGGCACCTGAACCTCTTCCCCGAATAACTGCTGCATAACGGGACCATCCCAATCATCTGAAAGGACCTCTGCGGCTTTAGCTTTTGGTATTGTCAGTTCAAACTCAGGCTTTGGGTCTTCCTGGACAATCAGAATCAAGGTATTGAGTTTGATAATTTCCCTGGTATTGGAGCCCTCATCGTAGGTGACATCATTGGAACTGGTGCCATCCTCAAAACTGAGCATATGAATGTAAGGATCCGCTTGCGAATCTGCCGCACCCTCGACCCCGGAGAGTCCTGATTCATCGCTGTCTGACGGCTCTACCCAGATGTAGGGGCGTCTCACATTCGGATGTGGAGCGGGAGCTGCAAGGGAAACACCACATCCTTTACTAGAGAAAAGGGATTTAGCGGGTAATTTCTCGTGGAGGACATCCCATACCACGTCCATGCATTCGAGACGAGTATGACGGTGCTTATCGACCATTATCACAAAGATTTCCTTGCCTGGCGGGGCCATGGAGTTGGCTTGAAGAATGCTGACAAATTTTCGATTGGAGACTGGGGGTTTGTGTGCCCGCATCATGGCGATGCTCAGCGTTTCTTTCCAGTCTGCCTCCAAATGTTGGAAACGGCAATTGAACTTGATGTATCGCACGCTCTGTGGTCTCGCTCACTCGAGTTCGCTGACATAGTTAGCATCACTGGACTCCGAGGGATTCTGATAAGACTTGCCCCGATAGTCCCTTGGTCAATTTGAAGGAGGTAGCCCCGGTGTCTGGCTGTGGGCACGCTTGGCGACTGTCTCGGCTTCGTTCCCTATGAGGAAACTGTCCCCTCGGATGACTTCAAGATCTCCCTGACGGTTGATGAACTTGACGCATTGATGGAGAGTGGAAGCTATGGCTTTCATGTGATGTAGCCAAGGGCGTCCCAACAGAGCTGTGAATTCGGACTGAATGTCCATCACGTGGAATTTTGCTGGCACCATTTGGGTTTCGAACCAGAGCTCCAGAGTCACCGTCCCCAAGATGGGACGAGACGTGCCATCGTAAGCCTTGATAGTCCGGGTAGATGGAATCATGTGCCTTTCATCGATGCGTAGGGCCCGCATCATGCTGAGGGGAAGGACGTTAACGGCTGATCCGTTGTCCACCAATACTCCAGGGAGTGATATGGTGTTGAGCCGGAGAGTGATGTACAGGGCTTCATTGTGCCCGGAGGCACCTCTTGGCAGGTCTTCATCGCAGAAGGTGATCATACTACCATACAGTCGGGGATCGTAGATTTGGTCTTTATCTGGAGAAAGAGAGTCATCAAGCCATCTGTTTCCTGTCTTTCTCTTGCGAGGTAAAACCTTCACTGAAGCCTTAGGGTTGTGTTGAGGCTATTTGTGGCGGTTTCCGCCCTTGGTCAGCACATTGATTGAGTGCGAGTGCCAAATTGTCTTTGATTTTTCTTTGTCGGTAAAATGCTCTAAGCCGGACAACCGAACTCGTCGATCCCGCAGGGATTAGGCTTCGATCGGCAAGAAATTATCCGTGCATCCGAGGTATTCCTGTGTCCCAAGGTCTGAACTCTGTTGTTAGCAAGACTTTTCGGCCTTCCCACCCCTGTTTGTTCTAGAGCGACATGGCCTGGAGGAAGGGAGGACTGGCTGGAGTAGAGTACGTAGTAATCGAACCTTCCGGATGGCTCTCCGAGTGTACCCACACTGGTATCACCGGCTTTGAAACTTTCTTTCAATTTTTGCTGGGAGGAAGCTTTCTTCTTCTTAGGAGGACGGTCCTCACTTATCCAATCCTGATAGTCCCTTTCGAGACAATGAGCTGGCCATGTATATCCCACCAAATGTGCTCAACAACCGGTGGTGGATTTGGGATCTCGGTTTGAGCCGCGCTAGAATGACTCGAGTTGAACTAGTCTGGGAGATCGGGCTGGGCTCATGGGAGCAAATGGCTGATTCCGCCGAGTAACGAGAGGTATTAGGAGCCGGGGAAACAGCACATATTTCGTCTCTTCAGTGGGAGCTCCCGGCCACTGGGATTAAGCTAATGTTCCGAAATGACGTGTGGCTTTTCTTCCTTGATCCAGCTCGGGCTGCTTATTCCTTGGCGTTCCTAAAGAGCCTCCGGGATGGCTAACTACATTTCCTCCATTGCTTTTTCTTTCAAATCCTTCATTTTTACCGGATATCTCGCAGTGGACCTGTGATCATTCTCGAGAGGGGACACCTCGACGGGCCGTGTTGAGGCATGCCG
>JAFEMH010007457.1:0-88957 GCA_022495995.1 Adenophora triphylla var. japonica | reverse complement strand
AAAACGGTGATACTGATGCATTGGGATTGTTAGACCACAATTTATCCCGGCTTCGTGTTAGGAGGCGATAGCAGGGAAATTTAAGTGGTTTCCACCCCGATATACCCGAATACCATTTTTTATTAAAAAAGCTTAGTCCCAGTAAGTCATCTTGTGATGTACCCGATTTTTGAAATCAAACGGATTCGCCACGCCATTTTTGTTTTAAGGGCCAAAACTTTGAAAAAAGCCCGAGATAAGAGATTTAGGTTCGGGAGGAGGTCATGTTACGCCGTCGGGAAGGACGTTAGTGTGCACCCGGCGCGCCGCGTAAAGCGAGTCTTCCAAGCTGAAAATCATTTGTGTGTGTGTGTGTGTGTGTGTGTTTTGGCCAAAATAAGTTGAAACTGGGGTAAGTAAAAATTGGGAGCTCCTTTTTTCCAGGCTTTAAACTGATCCCATAATTTTTTGGAGTGATTTTTGGGTTGAGTCTTGGCACTCAAAAGATTTTTGGATTTGAAAAGCAATTCTGCCAGAATGAAAGAAAGCAGTTGACCCTTGACTTTGAAATGGACTTAAAGGCTTCAAAACCTCAGAATCTGGGGAAAGTCCGAGAATGAAAGTTGTTTAAAACACCCTAAATAGAGGTTTCTTGCAAAATAAACTTTTCCATTTTGGAAGTAATTTGAGGGTCAAAACCTTCTGGAAATCTCAGATGTGAAATCTGGATTTCCAGAAGCTGATGAACTGGCCTCCTAAAGAAAAATTGAAAAGAGGAGTTTCACTAACCCAAAAAAATAAATAAAAATATGTTTGGAAAGATCTAGATGTTGGCTACAAAAAGTGTTTTGTGAGTCAACGTCCAATTCCAAGTTTTACTGGGTCCAAAAAATAGGAAAATGGACTGAGGTCTCAGAACAATGCTACTGGACAGCAAGATGTTCTTGAGGGAAAATGTGATTTTTGGGGGATTTGCATCTATGTTCACCCCATTTTCATCCCTAGACTTGATACCACTACTTTTTGTTAAGTGGTTACATCATATTCAAGTCATCAACAGAATTTATGGGGGTTGAAACATGTCCTTTGCAAAGGGAAAGGGGATGTTTTGTAGAAATGAAATTTAAGAGAAAAATCAACTAGAGATCTAGAAATGTGGACCATTTGAGATGGTCATTCATGAAGATGAACTTCAAGATGACCATCAGGTCAAAACTTAAGTTAAAATAGACATCAAAAAGACCCAAGTAAGAAGAACAAGATGAACAAGAAGTTAAAAGAGAATTTTTAGGGTTTTGAGAAGGAGGGCTTTGCCAGTGGTGACACCCTGTCTTCCTAGGCTTGGAATTTGACTTGAGGAGTATCAAGATTTGGTGTTTTGACTTGAGGAGTATCAAGATTTGGTGTTTTGACTTGAGGAGTATCAAGATTTGGTGTTTGGATTTGTGTTTGGGTGGATTGAAGGCTTGAATGTGTTTAGGGTTTGATGATAGAGTTGATCGAAAGAGAAAGCAAAGTGGATAACACTTAAGTCCTCCGTATTTTCTCCACTAATCTTCCTCTTGAGTAGTGTTTCAAGCAGAGCTTGGTGTGTTTAAGAGTGATTTGAGAATGTTTGGAGTGGATTGGGAAATATTCAAGAGAAAATGAGTATGCAATCAAAGGATTCCCATTTGTTTTCTCTCTATATTTCGCCGTAGAGCTTAAATTCTTTGTGTCAAAAATGTGTTGTGTGGCGAGAGGAGGGTTTAATTTATAGGCCCTCACAAAGCTTCAAAGATGTCCGCGCGGAGGTCCTGTAAAAACGTGCTCCGGTGCATTAAATCTTGCTCCAGGCTTTCGAACGAGGAAGAATATTTTTCAAAATATCGGCGAAATTGTTTTTCAACTTCTTTGTTTCGGGATTTTCTTAATTCTTTTGCTTTTTTGGATTCCTTTTTTGGTTTAACTTTTAAATAGCAAACCCTAACCTACCCTTGCTTGGTTAGAAAGGTTAGAGATTGTTAGAAATGTTAGAAATGTTAAAACTTTCGTTAACTTTCTAACGAAAAAGAGCAATAACTCAAATTTGGAGCACTTACACCCGCGTGTTTGTTTGACGTGAACTCCCCAAATGTTTGTTTGTTGGCGCGGTCGCGCAAGTCTCAAGGGCGGCCGCGCCGACGCGCCGATTACGGTGTTTTTCCTAGGCCGAGGTGGATCAGCTTTTTATGTGCTTTTTAAGGCTTAAAACCCTAGTTTACCATATATATAAATACTCTTATTTATTCCTCAGTGAGTTATATATATGATTTTAACAAGAGAAAACTCAATTCTCTAGTTTCTTTCTATTGTTCAATTACTCCGGGTTCATTAGAGATTCGTTGACGTGAGAATTCCAAAGTGCGGCTCCGAGATAGGACCGCCGGTGATTACCTACAGTGTGGCTTGATTTGTGGTACGTAATCCGTGATCGTTTTATCATCGGAGAAATTTGCACATGTACTGAAGTTGCACCAATTGGGGCAATATTTTCTCTTCAGGACAGATCTTTCTAAGGCGACTTCGATCAAATCACGATAAGTTTTTCTAATCTCGTTTGTTTTATTGTTTACATCTTGTTTCTTCTCCCCGATCCTGTTTCCTTGCTATCGGTTTTTGCTTTTTGGCTTATTGAGTACGTTCTTGACTTGATCCAATAAATCCCCTAACTTGTTGATTAAATTGTTAATGTTTAATGCTGTGGTGCTTTAATTTAATTTCCAACGTCCTAAGAGAAAATACTTTATTAGATAAATCATGTCCGTCGGTACCTCTAGTTCTCCACTTTAAGTTCCCTAGTGATGACACCTCGAGATCTTAGGAGAAGTTCGGTGGAAAGAACTTCAAGCGTTGGTGCGAGCATGAAGATCTGTCAATTAAGGGTATATATGCAGTATGCGACATCTCAATGTCCCGCTCTAAAGCCGATGATCCCGTTAGTGTGGCTTTGTTAACAGCAGTGGAAGGAGCGGAACGATGTTGGTCGAGGATGCATTCGTCGGCTTTGTCGAATGCACTCTTTGATGTCTATTGCTCTTGCTCCTCTCACTGCTTTGCGTCCTTTGTGGGAGTCGCTTTCCACAAAGTACGGCACCGATGACTCCGGTGTGGAAAAGTACCAAGTGGGTAAGTTTCCTGAATTATCGTATGAGCGAGGAAAGTCGGTTACCAATCAAGTGCACGAACTCCAAATCATTTTGCAATCGCTCAAGGATGCGACATGGGACTTCCTTTGATAAGTTATTTGACATGGCTATTATTGAGAAGTTTCCTCGATCTTGGGAAATTCGGTATGACCCTCAAGCATCGTCTTGGAAGCTTGACACTCCAATGAGTGATGAATGCAATGCGATTCGCAGGTGCATAATGGTAACCAACCTAGCGTACTGTGGAGGGCTTGCTAATATGGTGGCTGGTAAAAGCAAGTTTAAAGGAAAAGGTGTGAAAACTCACTCTAAGGATAAAGAAAACCATGATAAGATTAAAGTTAAGAAAAATAACTTTAAGAAGCCAAAAGCAAAATCAACTATTTGGAATTGTGGAGAAGGTGGACACTTTTCTAGGGACTCGCCCATCCAAGAAAGGAAAAGGACCACAAGGCTCTGGCGATGACCATCCCGCTTTGTCAACATGGTGTTGGGTCGAAGGATTATGATGATCCCGACTCGACGCACTGGAGTTGACGCTCGACCAAAGCAATGTTACAAAGTATGTAACCTCTTGTCCCGAACTCTTACTTGTCTATGAACCCAACGAGTGGCTAGTTGACACTGAGGCAAATGTGCACGTTTGTGCGATAAATTGCTATTTGTATCTTACCGGCCGACCGTGGTAGATCACGACGATGGGGAACTCTAGTGCGCAAAGGTGCTTGGGATGGACGCGTGGACTGAAGTTTCCTAATGGGCGCATTCTTACCTTGCATCGAGTGTATCACGTTCCTGATATTCGTCGCAACATTATTAGTGGTTCTAGTTTAGTTAGGGAAGGATTTGAGCTTTCGTTTAAATGTAATAAGGTCATAATTTTGGATTCTGGTAGTTTTGTGGGGAAAGGTTATTCCTCGGATGGTTTATTTAAAATTAGAGTTGAAAGCGATGTTTGTTCGCACAATAATTTTAGTTCTATTGATTATCTGTTTCTTATTCCATTGAATCTTCAAATGTTTGGCATGGTCGTTTAGAAACATATTAATTATGATTACGTGAAAAGAATGATGAATTTAGATATTATTCCTAAACATGCTATTGATAAAAATTCTAAGTGTCATGTATGTGTTGAAGCTAAATCTACAAAAGGTCCGTTTAATTCGGTTGTGAGAAATTCTGAAATTCTAGATTTAGTTCATACTGATATTTGTGAATTTAATGGCGTGTTGACCAAAGACAAAAATAAATACTTTTTCACCTTTATTGATGATGCTAGTAAATACTGTTATGTCTATCTGCTTAATTCTAAGGATGAAGCATTAGATAAATTCATTATATTTAAGAATGAAGCGAAAAACAAACCGGCAAGAAACTTAAACGGTTAAGGTCGATAGAGGAGGTGAATATGAGTCTAACCCATTCATGTATTATTGCCAAGAAAACGAAATAGTACATGAAGAGACTCCTCCCTACACCCTCAATCTAATGGTGTTCTTTGAACGTAAGAATAGAACCCTTACTAATATGATTAACCAGGTTTACTCATAAGTTACGAATTTTGCCCAAATATATGTGGGGAGAGGCTTTGAATACGGCTTGCCATATTACGAATAGAGTCCCTCCTAAACATAGAAAGGAAAGTCCGTTTGAACTTTGGAGAGGTCGACAGAGCAAGCACGAAACACTTAAAAGTGTGGGGGTGCCTTGCAAAGGTACTTGTACCGCACACAAAAGGAAAAAGCTTGGACCTAAAGCGTTGATGCTATCTTTATAGGTTATTCTCAAACAAGCTATGCATTGAGATTTCTTATTATAAAATCCCTGAAATTTCCGGCATAGATGTGAACTCTATAGTTGAGTTACGTGATGCAACATTTTTTAAGGATGTGTTTCCTATGAACGACGGACTTCCTAAGGAATCTAACCCAACCACTAGTTCCATTTACGTCAAGTAGAGGAGCCGACAAATGTGGGGTTGATTCCTGGGCAACTCATTCCGACGATGAGATCGGAACCAAGAAGGAGCAAACTAGGCAAGGACCACCAAGGACTATGGAAGTGATTTCATCACTTACAATTTCGAGGGTGATCCTCTAACCTTCAAATGAGCGATATGGCCACTTCTCGATGCCAAGCGGTGGAAGGATGCCGTTAAGAGTGAGATGGATTCTATTGTTTCTAATGGGACATGGGAATTGGTCGATCTCCCTCCGTCAGGTTGTAGCACGATAGGATCTAAGTGGGTCTTCAAAAGGAAACTGAAACCGGATGGAACCGTTGACAAGTTTAAGGCTAGGTTAGTGGCTAAGGAATTCAAGCAAATGGAGGGAATAGACTATTTCGATACCTATTCGTCGGTTGCTAGAATGACTACAATCCAGAATGCTTATAAAGCATTGGTCTCTCTTGTATATGATCTTACTATCCATCGTAAGATGGATGTTAAGAACGCTTTCGCATTTCTATGGCGATCTAGAGGAAGAAATTTATATGGATCAACCTCGAAGGTTCTTGAGGCCTCCGGACAATGAGAAAAAGGTTTGTAAACTTGTTAAGTCCTCGTATGGACTCGAAAACAAGCCCCTATGCAACGTGTGCATGAAGAAATTTTTGATAAAAATTGTCTCATCGTTTGGCTTCGTCAAGTAATAATGAAGTTTGGATAAGTTGTGTTTATAGTAAAAGCTATTGGGTGATAGTAGTATTGTCTTATGTCTCGTATGTCGATGATATCTTTGTTGTCGCTGGAACGGATATGAGGATAATTTAATACTACTAAGGAATTCTTGAAAAGTAAGTTTGAGATGAAGGATAAGGGAGTAGCTAGCGTGATTCTTCGGGTCTTAAGTCGACTCGCTCAACTCAAGTGGCATAACCATATCGTAATCTTCATTATACCGAAAAAGTATAATTGAGTGAAATTTGGTTATAAGAATTGCAAAGTAGCTAAGACTCCATATGACCACTTCACCGCACTTACTAAGAATAGAAAGTGGAGTACCGATGGGCTCTAGTTGAGATATTCTCAAATTATTGGGCGAAGTTTGATGTATCTCTTTTTGCACAATTGTACTCAGACCTGGATATAATTCTATTCATTGATATTTACTAGGTTGGCTGGAGATATACAAATGTCCAAATAAAGCACATCGGGAAGCTCTTGGATAGTCAGTTCTCCCAAGTACTTCAAGGGAACGATTTTCCTTAAATGAATGCATTCACTTAGATACCTCATTACGATTCTTGAAGCGATTATAGCGATGCAGCCGGATTGCCTATAACTCCGGGAGTTATGGCCGTACGGGGTATGTTTTCACCATCTTTAGGCGGAGCCGCAAATAGCCTCGGAGAGGTCGTACCAAACAAACTTCCGTATTATAGAGAAACTAACCTATAGATTCTATATTATGTAGTAAACAGGCATGGCGACAGCATGTCCTGCCTGGCTCAAACCACTTTCAAACCTAATTTCAATAAAACAAAATACACATAAATATTTCGCAAAATTGGAACTAGCTTCTAGATGGTCTTCCCTTGTGTCTCGGGAGCAAAAATTTCACGCATGTCTATTCCATGTCAACAATATAGAATCTATGTCCCCCCGGCTTCCTACTTCTTCCACTATCACGGAGTCGGGTCTTTAGACGCAGCTTCGAGTAGATCTCGCATTAGCACAAGGAGGTTACTCTACACCAATGGTAATGTCGATTTCGTGCAACATAAGCCTTGACTTCTGATGCTAACTAATCCTTTACGAGTATTTAATTGATGCAAGAACTTGACCTCAGGTGAAATTGTTGACATATCTGGATCAAGGCTTGTAGAAAGAGATCTCTAAAGCAAATGGACATATTTCGTTTTTTCTATTGGATTCGCGACAAGTGAAATTTGGGAAGGGGACCGAGAGTGATGGTTGCCATAGAAGATAGAGAGTAGCAAAGAGAGAAGTGATGCTGATCGTATAAAATGGATCGGGCCCGAGTACTTTTCGGGATTAGGCCCACTGGCCAGTAATGAAGGCCGAGCCCACCTGGACTTCGGGCCTGGTCTTAAAAAGAATGTGTAAGGCGAGCGACATTAAAGGAATGGGCGACATCAAGCTTAAATCGAGGCAACGATAAGAAGGCGCAGTGAGAGAACAACCACGTACGCAATAAATGGTCATGCGAGAAACATAGTATAACGGTCAAGTCAGCCTTATTATGATTATGTGTATAAGGCGGGGATCTGTTTCCCCGCGGGCATCGGGCTTTAGTGCGCACCTTCTAGGAATGTCGCCCTTCTTCTTCCTTCCAAGGTTTTTCGCTAGAGCGGCAGCTACGCGGGCACTGGGCATTCCCGGTTTGCCTAGTCTCGGATTTGGGGCGCCTCGCGCCTCCCTAACCCTAGCCGAAGGACAGGTGATTGACGTGCGATCACGCACAAGGTGAATATTGAAATCCCACTAACTCGAGGTTGGGTTGGGAACCCTTCTTGGATGATGATTGACAGCTGTCCCCTACGTCAGCAAGGCAATACGGGGGCTTAGGAGTATAAAAAGATGAATGCTGTCATTTCGTGCATGGGTATGTCTTCTCTCTACTCTCTCTCTCTCTCAGTGGTTTCCATTGATATTATCACCACTCAATGTCCGACCTTACTCACGCCGGAGTCACCCCCGCCTAGTTCACGTGTTTTCTTGTGTGTAGGAAAACCAACTAAGGAAAGAAGTTTGGCCGGAAAGTATCTTGATCCCTTCAGCCTCGGTAAAAGAACCCACATTTGATATTTTTCGGGGTAGCATCGAGCAAGATGAAAGGTGCAACGTCAAGCCAGTGGCAAGCAGGGAGAGAAAGAGAAGAGAAGAAGGAACGAAATTGTGTGAGGTGTTGAAGGCTGAGAATGCGAGAGAAACAAATGGAAAGTGATGAACGTGAGAAACTTGAATGGATGAGAAATGGTGTAAAATAGAGAGAGATAGTAAAGAGAGAAAGGCGGTAGAAAAATGTAGGGGTGATAGTAGAGCCGCCAAGTTGGGATGGTCCGTCGGGATGTCCCGTCCCCGCAATAGATTCCGGGACAGGATGGGACGCGAGTATTTTAGTCCCGTCCCGTTGCGTTGCCTCGTGGTTGCGTCTCGTTTCCCTCTGCTCCTATCGCGGGACAACATAGCTGCGGTCCCGCCCTCATCCTTGCCTCTGTCCCCGCGACGTTCAAGCGTGAAGGCTTCACTGAAGCCGCTGATCTTGGCTGCGAGCCGTTGCTCTCGAATGTATTTAATCCTGGACTATGTCCCACTTGAAAACCAAGTATCATACAAATCCCTCAAGAATAACGCAAAGAACAATACTTTCATAATAGAACCCAATGGCCAAAGCCACTTACAACAAAGTGGGTTCGACCTTCAACAATATGAAGGTATTCAAAAAATCCCCCCACCCCCGGACTCGGCCGCCTTCATCTCAATCCAGGTTTGTCCATCTTCATCATCAACCTTCCTAATGTATTCTACTACTTTGCTTAGAATTCGTGAATAAAGGAACTTCTGAAACAATACCAAATACCCCCGCCAAAAACACTAAGAACAAGCTGTAATAACTTTCAAAGATCAACGTTGCAGGACCCCTATTTTACTCTGAGCCTCACATCACTTCCAGTCATTTCCGCCTAAAAGCTTCCAAAAATAAACTTGGATCTTACACACCAACTGACCCACATTTCTACAAGCTGATTATGACGAGATAGGAAGAATATGCACAAAGTAATACAAGTAAACATTTTCTTACCACGTAGACTAACCACAGCGCTTGAAATTAATTCCAGTGGTTAAAGGCAATAATCAAACTCAGAAAATCACTGGAATTAAAGCATTAATTTCAACAAGAATTCCAACAAAGCAAGCTAGACAAGCGCTTATCCTCCCCGGTCAACGGGGTCCCGCATTGCCCCACTGCATCCCGCGGCCTCCCGCGGAAAACGGGACGCGGGATGGGGACGCGAGGTATTTTTAGTCCCAAGCCCCGCCCCGATCTCATCACCCCCTTTCGCTGTGGGACAAACATACTTCTCGTCCCGCCTCTCGCGTTCCGTGACATTCTCGAATTGACGTGACTCTAGCGTGAGAGAGGCGAGTGTTGCTTTAAGGGTTAGATTGGGTGAGGGTGGATGGGTAGTTTAGGATTTACATTAATATATAAAGTGAAATGGGGGTTTTAGGGGAGTAAACATCCCCCATATGGACCCAAGGGAAATAAACAAAATGATGTGTCCTAATGTATAAGAAACTAGTCTAAGCCCGTGTTCAAGGTGATGAAGGCCAAATGGGTAGCCCGGCCCGGCCCGGCCCGTCGATGAGCGGACAAACGGACAAACGGGCATAACCCGGCCCGTCCGTGAGAGGAGACGGGCTAATGCCCGGCCCGGCCCGTCCGTTTTTCCATGGTAGTTCGCCTGCTCGCCCGGATCAAGGATCCACGGGCCAAACGGATTTGCCCTTTTTTTTTTCAAAATCTGAAAAGGGGGTAGGGGGATTCGAACACGGGGTGAAGTGGAATAAGTGAGCAAACTTACCACTTGGACACAATGACTTTGGTGTTAATTATTCAAACGTTAAGTATAAATTATAAAAAAAAAAAAAAGGGGCCAAACGGATAAAGGGTTGGACGGGCTTGGAAGCCCGCGGGCTTAGCCCGCTCCGTCCACCTTTTCCTCTGAAAAGCCTGGTCCGTAATATAGGCGGGCCGGATCACGGGCTTGGTCACGGGCCGGCGGACACGGGCCATACAGGCCACGGGCCGAAGGGTTTACGGGCCGTCCACGGGCTAAAGCCCAAAATGGCCATCATCAGTTCAAGGCCACGTTTGTTTGTTTGTTTGTTTGTTTTTTTTTTTTTTATTTCTTTAAATTTTAAAAAAAATTAAATTTTTTTAAAGCGCAAAATGAGTGCTAAAACAAAATAATGAAGGCAAAATGGAAATTTTGGCAAGTAAAACTATTTATACTGCTGTTCAAAAAAAGACCCCTTTATTTTATTCTATAGATAATTCCTAAAATTAATGCGCCAAAAAATTGGAATTTCTTGTGATCAACCGGCAACTTCTCCAGCTTTACTCAATCAAACCTCTAGTTTTAATTTCCTCCATAGCTTTCTCTCTCCTCGCGCCTCTGTGCCATAATTGGATTCTGTAAGAATAATCATAATTGACATGGAAAATGAACCCAATTCATCTGGCATCCACCTCTAAGAAATTCCTCCACATTCCCAAACCCGCCGCTCTAATCTACCACCGTCATCAGCCATGGTGGCGCCAAATCCTCGATCCCGGCAGCGACTTTGTCAGCAAATGGAACCATATTTTCCTCTTTTCATGTCTCAGCGCTCTCTTCGTCGACCCTCTCTACTTTCTCGTCCCCGAGATTCGAAAGGACAATTGTATGAGCAACGATTATGAGTTGGCCGCCGTCATTACGATATGGCGGTCCATTGTCGATTTGTTTTCCTTCTTGCATATTGGCATGAAGTTCCGTACGGCATATGTAGCGCCCAATTCTAGGGTTTTTGGTAGGGGCGATTTGGTTTATGATCCAAATAAGATTGCTATTCGTTACTTGAAAACCGATTTTGCCATTGATCTAGCTGCGGCTCTTCCCCTCCCTCAGGTATATTCATTTTTTATTTTGTGTTCTAGGTCAAAACAATTACTCCCTCCGTCCCGCTACAAATCACACAGTTGGTCAACTGAATCAATTTTTGACCATGATTTTATGAATATCTAGATATCTCTTTGCAATTCTAAAAAAAGTTATTGATAGTATTTCTAATGGTGAAGTAAAAACAATTTTTAAAATTACAAAAAAATATCTAGATATTCATAAAATTATTGATCAAAGATTCACACAGTTGACCAATACAGTTGACCAACACAGTTGACAAACTGTGTGAATTGTAATGGGACGGAGGGTAGTACTTCCCAAATTGAATGACCAAAATTTTCAAATTTGCTCTTGATTTTCCCTATTGTTAGGTCAAATGAATAAGTATCCATTAAAAAAAAAAAAAAAACTAAATAAATGTTAATTTTGTAAAGTTACTAAATCTTTTACCGTCAATCATCATGTCCTAATATATACTCCCTCCGTCTCACCCATCTTAAGAAAAGTTTCTATTTTGGGCGTCCCGCTTATCTTAAGAAATCCCAAAATAGAAAGTTTTTATTAATTTTATACTCTTCCTACCCCACTCATTCTCTCTCCTACTTTACTTTTATACTCACAACATTCTCTCTCCTAACTATTCATCCCACTCATTCTCTCTCCTATTTAATTTTTCACACTCACAACACTTCTTCCACTCATTCTCTCTCCTAATACTATAATAATATTCCTTAATTCCCGTTCCATTTTACTTTTTCTTAAGATCTCCGGGACGGAGGGAGTAATTACAATCATAATGTCATCTATTAGAATCAACAAGGATATTGATGTAAACATGCTACTAAAATTGCTTGAAAGCTATTTTTTTCAAAATTCCCTTGAAGTAAAATGGATATTTATTTTCAGTAACGTAAGCAGTATATGTTTCCTATTTGCTGCAAATCTCTTAAAAAATGATTCAACTGAATATGTTTGAGTTTTATTTCTTTAGATTTCAGCAACTTGATTTCTTTATACGAGTATTTAACTTGCAGATTTTCATCTGGTTTATTATACCAGCAATGCGAAATCTATCAGCTACTCATGCTAACCACAACATTTCTCTGATTATTATCCTTCAATTTATTCCCCGCCTCCTTGCCATTTTCCCTTTGAACCAACGCATTATTAAGAACACGGGGGTTGTGGCCAAGACTGCTTGGGCCGGGGCAGCATACTATCTAGTTCTCTTTATGCTAGTTAGTCATGTAAGCACACCTTTCATCCTTTTTTCCACACGTCTTTCTGTTCCTGCTGACTTTTTTGATCAGTTTTTTATTATCTATCGTCATTATTATTGTTATAAATGTCAGTGCAGGTTTTTGGAGCCTCGTGGTATGTGCTGTCGATTGAGCGTCAATATACTTGCTGGAAAGCAGAATGTTCAAAGGAGCAGAATGTGTGGCAGAATGGGACCCATTCTCCGTCTTGTAATCGCTTGTTTTTTGATTGTGATCATTTGATGGAAGAAGGTCGTGACGCATGGTTAAAAGTCACTAAGGTTTTGACCAATTGTGGTACTGAAAATAGTCCTATTAATTTTCAGTTTGGAATGTTCGCTGATGCCTTCAAAGAGCAAGTTACTTCTGCCCCCTTCTCGGAAAAGTATTTCTACTGTCTTTGGTTGGGTTTGAGAAGTCTATGGTAAATTTTTCTTTTCTTTTCTCTAAAGTCCTTTACTGCATTTTGATATCGAATGCTAATGATCTTTGAATATTTGGTGATATGAAGTGCATATGGGCAGAATTTGAACACGAGTACAGAGGTTGGCGAAACAATATTTAGCTGTGGAGTTTGCCTTTCGGGGTTGGTGTTTTTCTCTCTACTGATTGGTAACATGCAGGTATTCATACAAAGGAATCTGCCGTAAATTTCTTCATTTAGACTTTCTCTGTTATAGTACTTAATTAATCTGAAATATATGATATAAAGACGTATCTGCAATCTACATCAGCAAGACTTGAGGAATGGAGGGTTAAAAACAGGGATACAGAAGAATGGATGACGCACCGACAACTACCTCAAGATTTGCAGGACCGTATTCGTAGGTTTGTCCAATATAAATGGCTTGCCACAAGAGGAGTAGATGAAGAAGACCTTTTACGTGCCTTACCCTTGGATCTCAAGCGTCAAATTCAAAGGCATCTTTGCCTTGCTCTTGTTCGACGTGTAAGTCATCTTAGAAGACACATGAATCAATCATTAAGTGTATTTTAACTGAAACCTTAGAAAGGGATACCAGATGCAACTTGAGTTGAGAGTTTTTTGGCAGTTGTCGGATTTACACATTTCATTTTTTTTAATTTTTTTTGCAGGTTCCTTTCTTTTCACAAATGGATGATGATCAACTATTAGATGCAATATGCGAGCATTTGGTTCCATCATTAAGCACAAAAGGCACGTGCCTTCTTCGCGAAGGTGATCCAGTAAACGAGATGAGTTTTGTGATCAGAGGTCAATTAGACAGCACGACCACCAACGGTGGAAGATCGGGTTTCTTCAACTCCATAACACTTAAAGCCGGCGACTTTTGTGGGGAAGAATTGCTAACATGGGCCCTAATGCCCAATTCAAGCCTAAACCTTCCATCTTCAACAAGAACCGTAAAAGCATTAACAGAAGTAGAAGCCTTTGCTCTTAGAGCGGAAGACCTCAAGTTCGTGGCCAAACAATTCAAACGTCTTCACAGCAAGAAATTGCAGCACGCTTTCCGGTACTACTCACATCAATGGAGGACATGGGGAGCTTGCTTTATACAAGCGGCATGGAGGCGGCATAAGAGGAAGAAGCTGGCTGAAGAGCTGGCAAGAAGAGAAGGATTGTATACGAGCATAGATTATGAGGAGGATATGAGTGATGAGGATGGTGGTAGGGGTACGGACAGCCATTCCCAAAATCTTGGAGCTACAATGTTGGCTTCAAAGTTTGCTGCTAATACTAAGAAAGGGGTTGTTCAAAAGGGGACATTAAAGATGCCAAAGCTGTTTAAGCCGGATGAGCCTAATTTTTCAGACGATCACTGAGCTTAAATAAGGAAATCGTCTTAATACAGTTTTACGATGGTACAAAACAAGTAGAGTAATTAATAAACTGTACAAAAATAATGAGAGCAATTTTGTACGTATTTTTCATAGGATTTGTATTGCCATGAAAAATCTGTCAGCTTCAACAGAAGTTCATCTTTCTTTCTCTTCCTTCATTAAGTTCGATTCACCAAGTGATTTTTTACTGTGGCTTAGAATGAGCCCATCAATTTGCTTTGAAAAAAAAAGAAAAAAGAGAAAAAAAAAAAAACTAGCTTATATTCTCACTGTCCCGTTTATTTTTTATTTAGTACATATTTAAGTGAACAATAATTGATTTATTTTTTAACAAATAATATGTTATGATTTATTGATACTTTTAATTAGATTTTAATTCGAGTATGAAGGGTCTATAATCAATTCAATCATCTCTCTGGTATAAAATAATCGAGACTTTTCACAAGTTTTAAGAAAATCAATTATTACCTTAATTTTATGATAAAAATATCAAGATTGTCTTTTATTTAATGTTTCTTTCTCTTACATTACTTAACACAACTACCCAATTAATAAAGAAAAACAATTTTCAATGCGAGAATAAAATAGAAATTTGAATTGTTTTAACTCAAAAAATAATTATTATTTTGAATTGAAGGAAGTAAAATTGCCAACTCATCCATCCTTTTAGTAAAAAAAAATTGCGTATTTAATATTGGCCTTTGTCATGTAGTTACCCGGATCGGGATCAATTTGATCCATGTATAATTTATTTAAAAATAATTAACTTTTATCATAAATATATATAAAAAAAATTGTATGTCACCTTCCCGCCTTTGTTTATCCGGATAAGACAAGCGTCGACTAAATAAAAATTGATTTAATCGCATTGGTATTGGAAAAGATCGGTCCACAGTCGGGACCAAATTAATTATTGGATTTTTAAAAAATAAATTAATTATTGGATGTTGGTAAATGAAAAGTGAGTCACAATCCATTACTCCAGATGTTGAGATAGCGAGTGATAGTAGAGAGAGAGACAATAACTCCCGCCGGGAAAAATGGCAGTTGCTCGCCGGTTATCTTCATACCTGCTCTCTCGTTCTCTATCTCTTTCTTGTCCTGCTCCTTCTATCCTTTCTCCAGGTCTCTCTCTCTCTCTCTCTCTCTCTCTCTCTGTCTTTTTGTGTTTTCTAATTTACTCTTCATATATGATCCATCCTATCAATTACCTTATTTGGGTTTGTTTTAGCTTAAAAGGTATCTTCTTTGGATGATTCTAATCCAACCCTTTTGCTTAATTTATTCACTTTTTCTTGTTACTTGTTTCATAAGATTTGAACTTGTATTTTACTACATTTAACTCAATATTCCAACCTTTTTTTGGGTATATGCTGCAATTTGACTGATGTTCTTCTATTATAGAGTATGAGAGATCTACTTTTTCAGAAAGCTAACAAGAAAATGTCAATCTTGATGTGTTTATGTCATTAAATACAAGTGACCTAAGTTTGATTGTCATTGATTGGTTGGTTTTGAATGTTTGGACGATTTCCAGTTTAAACTCGTGCATTTTCAATTCAGCTTCATTGGTTTCGAATTCCAACTTGTTTATGTAATCCCCAGGTAGAAATTCCAACTTGAGAAGGGGGATTTCTAGGTTTAGCACTGCTGCAGCACTTGAGGAACCAATTATTCCCCCGGTTCAAATTGCTTACACCCAACTTTTGATCAATGGGAAGTTTGTTGATTCCGCATCTGGTAATCAAATACGATCCATAAACTTAAACAAAATGATCTATTTGATTAGTATCTTTTACCAATCATAGGCATTGGGTTTGAAGTCTTGAATTTACTTTATGTTGGTTTTAGGAAAGACGTTTCCAACGTTAGATCCACGCACTGGGGATGTGATTGCTCAGGTAGCTGAAGGTGATGCAGAAGATATTAATCGTGCAGTTTCTGCTGCACGTAAGGCGTTCGATGAAGGACCATGGCCTAAATTGTCTGCTTATGTATGAACTTTCTGCTTTTTATGTTTTTTCCTTAGATTCTGTGTCTCAAATCTTTTTATGTTTCCATTTTATACTTCTATTCCCAAAGCCCATTTACTGCTTTATTGGTGGTTGTTTCATTTTTTTAGATTATTGTTGGAAAAAATTTCCAGAAAATAAACAAAAAACCCTATAATCTTTTACTGCAGAAAATGTGATAAAAATGCAAAACAGTCCAATCAATTTGTGATTGACTTCTGCATCTAAGACTGCTCACAATAAATCTCTGCCCTTCTTATTTCTTTTATTTCAATTACAGGAAAGGTCAAATGTTCTGTTACGGTTTGCTAATTTGGTTGAGAAACACAACGATGAGCTTGCTGCTCTAGAGACGTGGAATAATGGAAAGCCTTATACACAGGCTGCCAAAACTGAAGTACCCATGCTTGCACGACTATTTCGCTACTATGCTGGTACGGCTAAGAGCTCTGTGATTTGATTATTCATGCAATATCCTCTTTCTTTATAAAAAAAAATGCGCTAAATTGTAATACAATTATATCCCCAAATTGCAGGCTGGGCCGATAAAATCCATGGGCTCACAGTTCCCGCTGATGGGCCTTACCATGTCCAGACTTTGCATGAACCAATTGGTGTTGCTGGGCAGATTATTCCCTGGAACTTTCCACTTCTTATGTTTGCCTGGAAAGTTGGGCCAGCACTTGCATGTGGTAATACTGTTGTTCTAAAGACAGCTGAACAAACTCCATTGACAGCTCTATATGCTGCAAAGCTACTACATGAGGTAGTTTTATACTCCGTACCATTTCTTTGTCCTTTTATTCTTTCTTCCCCCCACCCCTTTCTCTGTTAGTTGTAATATAATGCACTTCTTTGCTTCAGGCTGGTCTTCCACCTGGTGTTCTGAATATTGTTTCAGGATACGGTCCAACTGCTGGTGCAGCCCTTGCTAGTCATATGGATGTCGACAAGGTATATTACTCCCTCCGTCCCATATAAAAGTCGCATTTGACTTGTCAACATTTTAAAGAAATGTGCTTTACTTGTTTGCACATTGCTTGCACCATGGTAAAACATGGTAAAATTGCACCAAGACTATTTCCTTATTTAGATACGTGACATTTATTTTGGGAGAACAAAGAGGAAAGTGTGACATTTATTATGGGACGGAGGGAGTACTATATTAGCTTACATCTCCTATACTGATACTGAAATATAGTTAAATCTCAATTTATCCTAATTTTTTCAGATTGGAGTTTAATTATCAAGATGTGCTTGTAACGACTTGTTTGTTTGTACTACTCCCCCGTCCTGAAATGAATATCCAAATTTGCTCTTGCTCAAGAGCAAATTTGAAAGTTTTTTGGACATTCATTTTGGGACTGGAGGGAGTATTATATTTTTTGTGAACTTCTGCTATGCTCATTTTCTACTTGCCCCACTTATCAAGGCCATCTGTATATTGCTTTGCAGCTTGCTTTCACAGGATCGACTGAGACAGGTAAGATAATACTCGAATTAGCTGCAAAAAGCAATCTTAAGCCTGTGACTTTAGAGCTTGGAGGAAAATCGCCGTTTATCGTATGCGAGGATGCTGATATTGACAAGGCCGTTGAACTAGCACATTTTGCTCTGTTCTTCAATCAAGTGAGTGCAGCTAATTCTTCCAAACCTTGACCAACTTTTGGTTAGACATAATGAACTAATTAAAATGTTTTGACTATATATAGGGTCAGTGTTGTTGTGCCGGTTCACGCACATACGTACATGAACGTGTATATGATGAATTCCTGGAAAAATCAAAAGCACGTGCTATGAGACGTGTTGTTGGTGATCCCTTTAAAAAGGGTGTTGAACAAGGCCCTCAGGTACTCTCTCCTTCCCCGCCTAAAGGAATATTTTGAACTATTATAAGAATTTATTTTCTCTTCCGTATATTTCCTTGGAAGTGATTTATGTTACTCCCTCTGTCCCTAAATGAATTTCGAAAAAAAATTCAAATTTTCTCTTAATCAAGAGAAATTTTGAAACTTTTTTCGAAATTCATTTAGGGACGGAGTGCATGTTTTTCCTATATGTTTCTGGAAAGTAAGAATAAGTTTAGAGGAATAATGGAAAGTGATAGATTAAGTGAGCATGAGAGGGTTGAACTCATCTTTCTTGATGTTTTCAGATCGATACAGAGCAATTTGAGAAGGTTCTTGGGTTCATAAGATCTGGAATTGAGAGCAATGCTACGCTTGAATGTGGGGGTGATAGGTTAGGTTCCAAAGGCTATTACATCCAACCCACTGTTTTCTCTAACGTTCAGGTATTATCTAAACTGTATTCTCCTAATAATTACTCCCTCCGTCCCGGAAGGAATGTCCACTTTTCACTTTGAGGGACATTTGAGAAAGTAAGTTTTCAAGCACTTTTAATAGCACAAGTAAATAAAACACCCTCAAGGACCTCACTATATAACACCTTCATTTTAAGTGTGATCTAGAACATGATGATTAATGAGGGAGGATTTGATAACTTCTCAAAGATTTGGACATTCATTTAGGGACGGGGGAATTAACATTATCTAGCAAAATGCTATTAAAATCGAGCAAAATAACATAACTCGAAATGTGTCACTTTAGGATGATATGTTGATAGCAAAGGAAGAGATTTTCGGCCCTGTGCAGTCCATCTTGAAATTCAAGTAAGTTGCATAACATGATCAAATTTGCTGAAAAAATAATCTCAACATATCTCTTATCTGATCATAATTTATTTCTCCGTCTCAGTGACATTAATGATGTGATAAGGAGAGCGAATTCGACAAAATATGGTCTAGCAGCAGGAGTTTTCACCAAGAACATTGACACAGCTAACACTTTGACAAGGGCACTAAGAGCTGGCACGGTTTGGGTGAATTGCTTCGACGTATTTGATGCTGCAATTCCTTTTGGAGGGTATAAAATGAGTGGGATTGGGAGGGAAAAGGGTATTTATAGCCTTCATAACTATTTGCAAGTGAAGGCTGTTGTTACTCCCTTGATTAATCCAGCCTGGTTGTAATACATTTTTGGTTTGTTGTTGCTTGTGACATGAATAAGAGGAACAAATACAGGTAAAAGTTTGTAATAATATTGGGAGAAATTGCATTTTGGGCCCCCAAAGTTTAGGGGCGTTTCTAAGTTAGGCCCTATTCTATCACTATTTATAATTTAGGCACCATAGTTGTCATTCTGTTTGCATGTTAGGGTTTTTAAAGAGTTTTGTTATAAAAACTTGTTAGACGATCACGTGTAAGTCACGTGTCATTTAATGTAGGATGTTTTTGAACAAAAATTCTTTCATTGTTGTATTAATGCAAATTAAATGAAAATGAATAGCCAAAAAAGAAAATATTAATATCCCTAAATATAAAAACAAATGATATTTTATTATAATAACAATTAAATGCAAAAAAAAAATATTATCTTTTTGAAAAAATTATTTTTTAATACAATTTATATTAATCTGTTTTTTTCTTTTGAAAGAGATAATAATAATCTATTTAAAAACCTAATATTTATATTAGTATATATTATTAAAAATTATGTATACATAATTATGTTAAAAATTATTTATATGTGATGGTGTTTAACTAATTAAAATGTTAAAAAAAATCTTCTCTTGAAACACAAATAAAAAATATTTTACATAATTATATGTAGAACACTATTATGCACAATTGTTTTATTTGATTTAAATGTCCAAACCAACAATCATCTTCTCTTTAAAACTCAAACTCACCACCATAACCAACCCCCACCACCACATTCCATTCACCACCACCACCATTTACCACAGCCAATCCCACTGCTAACCACCGATCACCACCGTCCAACACCATCAATTCGACACCACCATTCCGACGCCACTAACACTAAATACAAAAAAATTATTGTACATAATTACATTTACAACACTATTATGCTAACCACCTTCTATCTACCCACCACCACCTTTTACCATCGCCAATCACCACTGCTAACCACCCTTTACCACTGTCCAACACCACCATGTCATACAACCTCTACCATCTACCACCTAGCCACCACCTTCAAGTAATCCCACATAAAAAAATTAAATCAGGTCTGCAGAATAAAAAGCAATGAGAATCCGAAATCAAAAACAAAATATTGTGTTGGTTCAGCAAAAATCCAAATCAAATAACCAAATGTTTAAATATTCTTAGATCTGAGCGTGGGCGTTGATATGATAGAGGAAGCAAAACGGTGGGGCGAAGAAGAAGGTAAAGAGAAGGCCAGAGATCTGGGCGAGGCGACGTTGGAAAGGTGGTCAACGCCGACAACAACTAAGAAAGGACGAGGGGAGGGGGAAGCAACAACAGGCAGGGGAGAGTGGAGGAGATGGAAACCGATAGTTTCGATTAAGGTTTAAGGTTGAGGGAGCGGCGAAGTAGGGGAGATGCGGCGACAGCGGTGACGGCGGACTAAAATAGAGGAGGGAAGGTGAATAGATCGTGGTGGGGGAAGAGGGAAGAAGAAAAAAAAAGAAGTGGGGGTTAAATCGGTTTTGTTTGTTTCGCAATAATTCTACATATGTATATCTGTATTTTAACCCTTTAATTTTAAATACTTGTTTGATCCCTCAATTTGGCAATAGTTATTTCAAAACATCCTCTGTTAAATGACATTTGACTTGTACATGATCATTTGAAGGATTTTTCTAACAAAACTAGTTAAAAATCTAACATGCAAACAGAATTACAACTTTGAAGTCTAAATTGTAAATAGTGATAGAATATGGCCTAACTTCGAAACACCTTCTAAACTTTGGGGCCCAAAATGCAATTTCCTCAACAATATTGTGAATCTTGAGAATTGTTACATTGAGGGGAGAGTGGCCGTGAAGTTCTAAAAAAAAATACATAATACATAATGTATGATAAGTTTTTCCTCATGTATTATTTCTATAATTTTCACAAATGAGCGAATATAATAGCAATATTATATAACATTGCATGCAATATAAGATACTGCTGCATAAGAATTTTCAGATCATTTCGATTTAAGCAAAAATTTGCAAGAAATTGATTTGTACCAAAAGAATCATTCGAGTTAAATTCTCTACCTATGAGTGACGGAGTGAGTTTATTTATTTGACCAAAAAATAGTCTTAGATGGAACAATACTTTTTGTCAGATGGAGCGTGAAGTTATAAAATACTATTATCTATAGTATAAATGAGAAAAAAGTGGGATGAATAGTTGTATAAATAGTGCCATTTTTTTTTCCATTTTACCCTCACTAAGTTGTCTCTTTCCCATTTTGCCCTCACTTTTAATTAAAAAATGTCAAAAGTTTTTTTTTTCCCATTTTACTCTCACTAAGTTGTCCCTTTCTCAGTTTACCCTCACTTTTAATTAAAAAATACCACGTATCCTCGAACACGGGCCTTTACTATATATTATATGTCCCAAAATAGTTATTCACTTTATTTAATTTAGAAAAACAAAAGCCAAAAACTTGTAAAAAACGCGTTTTTTGTTAACTTAACAAAAAACGTGTTTTAAAAAACCGGGCGCTCATTCTCTCTCTCACTAAACGCAAACCAGAGTTCTCAGGCGAAAATGGCGAACGTCTTCCTCCTCATAAGAGGAGCTCTCACCGGTGACCCAATCCCATTCTCATCACGTCGCTTCCATCTCTCTCTCTATCCCAATCGACGCCGCCCCCAACAACGCCAAACATAGCAATCGCCTTCCTCCGAGCTCCCTGTTTGGCGACACTACCTCATTATTGGTAACGATTGATACAAATTTGTTTCAGTTTTTACTATTCCGACCAACAATTGATTTGAATTTGTGTGTTTGAAAAGGCGTTGAGTTCGCCGTGAGGATTTGTTGTCGTCATCTGTATTGAAAGGGCCTGTAATTTCAAGAACAGAGTTTTCCGGCGTCGCCTTCTACATATTTGATTACCAGTCCGATTAATAGCCATTTCTATCAATATCGTCTCGCGTGGTGATTGATTTTGGGGTGAATGATTTTTGGCTTTGTTTAGATGCCAGTTATAGTGTAAACTAATGCCATTGTTTGTTTTTTTGAGTGCCAGTTCATGTATTTAGGAGTGCCAGGGCGAAGGGGTTGCTGGGAGATTTGATGTGCCAGTTCTAGTGTATACTAATGCTAGTGTTTGTTTTTTTGAGTGCCAGTTTATGTTTTTTGGAATGCCAGTCCATGATTTTTTGAATGTCAGCAAAAATGATTACCAGTATTTTTTGAGTGCCAGTGTATGTGTATTTGAGTGCCAGTGTATGTGATTTTGAATGCCAGTCCATGTTTTTTTGAATGCCAGTGCTTGGTTTTTTGAGAGCCAGCAAAAATATTAGTGTAACAAAGTGCCAGTGTTAGTGTAACAGAGTGCCAGTTTGAAGAGTGTCAGTTTATGTATATAAAAGTGCCCGTATAAAAGTGCCAGTGTCAGTTTAACAAAGTGCCAGTGCCAATTTACACTGGCACTTTGTTAAATTGGTACTGACACTTTTTTCACTGGCATTTTGTGACACATGCACTGGCACTTTATCACACTGGCAGTTTGTTAAACAGACACTGACACAAACGGGGAAACCATTAATTACGAAAATGCCACCGTTTGTTTTGAAAAATAATGCCCGCTTTTGAAAAACACATTTTTTCTTATTTTAAGGAAAAACTAATTTTTTATAAGACCAACTCAAAACAAAAATGGAGGATGTATGTTAATAAGAAAACAAATGAAAATGCATACTCCCACCTAGCATAATAAACTGTACTTTCCTTTTTAGTTGTTTCATAATACAATGCAATTGCAAAAATAATAAATTTTACTTATTAATTCAAAGGACTCATTCAACAACAACAACAACAACAAAGTCTTAGTCCCAAAATAATTTAGGATCAGCTAACATGAATCCTCATATGTCATCGTGAAAAAAGGTTGTTAAAAATAAATAAATAAATTAAAATAAATAAATAAATAAATAAACATACAAATAATAAACATACAAATACAAATAAAAATCAAAAAATAAAAAAATAAAAAAATAAAAATATCAACCTCCCACATGGATTTTTGCCCTCCACTCCAGCCTCTTCCACACCGTACTTTCATCCACTCCAAGTAAACTCATATCATTTTCAATTACTCTAATCCAAGTTTGTTTGGGTCTTCCCCTACCCCTCGTCATTTTATCATTTCTCCACTGTTCCAGCCTCCTAACCGGTGCATCACATCTCTCCTTCTCACATGTCCAAACCACTTTAGACAATTTTTTCTCATTTTATCCTCAATGGGTGCAACTCCTACTTTACCTCTGATCACCTCATTCCCCAATCGATCCTTTTTTGTATGACCGCACATCCATCGAAGCATACGCATCTCTGCCACATTCATTTTATGCACGTGACACTGTTTCACGGCCCAACATTCGGTCTTGAAGTAAAGCAATCTTCGCCTAATTGCCGTGCGGTAGAATTTTTCCTTTAATCTATTGGGCATGCCGCGATCACATAGAAACCTTGTGGCACTCTTCCACTTCAACCAACCTGCTTTAATCCTATGAGCCACATCTCCATCTAATTCACCATCATTTTGGATAATGGATCCAAGATAGCGAAAAAACTTAGAAGCTTGGATAATATTTCCATCAAATGTGACTGCCCCTGCCTCCCTACTTCCAACTCTGTTAAACTTACGCTCCAAATATTAAGTCTTGCTTCTGCTTAATCGAAAACCTCGAGATTTCAAAGTGTGTCTCCACAACTCCAATTTACTTTCAACACCCTCTCTTGTCTCATCAATCAGCACAATATCATCTGCGAACAACATACACTTTGGTATGTCATCTTGGACTGACCTCGTCAATTCGTCCATTATCAAAGCAAAAAGAAAGGGGCTAAGTGCGGAACCTTGATGCACTCCAATCTTTATAGGGAACTCTCTAGTCTTCCCAACACTAGTCTGTACACAAGTACTAACTCCATTATACATGTCCTTGATAATATCAATATATTTCTTTGAAACACCTTTCTTTGCTACTTCTAATTTCTACCCCATTTTTCATATTACAAATGACTTTCGATGATTAACACAAATAAATTTTGATTAATTATTAATATCATTCTAATTATTCTAATAAAATAAAATATAATAAAATAAAATAAAATAAAATAAAATAAAATAAAATAAAATAAAATGTTATTATTTTTGGAACAAAGAGAGTAACAAGTATGAAATATTGTCACATCAGGTGTTACACACTTACACTCTTGGCTCTGTTACTGTCTGTTGTTACGGGTCTCAACCAGGTTGTGAAAAAAAAAAAAGGTTTGATTCTAATCGAATCGGAGATATAATATTGATTTGATTCTAGTTCCAAACTTTTCAAATTTCTATGTAACCGATTATTTGGTCGATTCCCGGTTGCGAAGAAAATATACACGTCCTGAACCCTGGACCGAACCAATTATTTATACTCCTCCATTTCAAAATACTTATAATTTTAGAACTTTTCACACATACTAATAAGAAAAGCAATCAATACATATCAAATATATTAAATTACCCTTTAATATTTCAAGTATAATTAGACGTGTCCAAAATTTAACCGGAATCGGCTAACCGGCGGTTTTTAACCGGTCAACTAACCGGTAAAACCTGTTAACCGGTTTAACCGTAATCGAAACCGGCGGTTATTTAACCTGTTATAACCGTTTGAAATTTCAGTCAGTTTTTAACGTTTTCAGTTAGTTTTTAGGAATTCCAGTTAGTTTTTAGAATTTCAGTCAATTTTTTAACGTTTTCAGTTAGTTTTTTGAAATTTTAGTCAGTTTTTAACGTTTTCAGTTAGTTTTTTAGAATTCCAGTTAATTTTTTAACAATTTCAGTTAACAGAAACTGTTGAAAATTTCGTTAAAATGACTAATCTGAAAAAATAAGGCTTGAGTTAACCGTTTTAACCGGATAATCCGTGTTAATCGGTTATAAACGTTAATCGAATAACCGTAACCGTTAGTACACGATTAACGGTTAGGTAACAGTTAAGTTTTAACGATTTTTTTAATCGACGGTTATAACCGTTTGGGCACGTGACCGTAATTTGTATAATCTGACACTGGTTAATGACTCAATACATCACTTGTCAAGGTTCGTAAATACTAACATAATCCAGGGGTCTAGTTGTAATTATACTCCAACATTAGCAACAAAGGTACTTTTCCGGTCCATGCGATGTCGTTTGGTTCGAACCCGTCTTTGCTTGTAAATTAGGCCATCATAAAATCCTTCATCGGATTCTAGCCTTGCCAACGAGCCTTCAGTCTTCATAGATTTGCCCTCTAAATTGTTCAAGAATTTGGAGTTGTTCTTCATCCCGGTAAGTCAATTTCGTTGTTGTTTATTCTGAATTTCAGTTTTGTAAATTAATGCGCTTTGGTCATAGAGATTCGTGTAAATGTTAATTCAGCGATAATTAGGGTTTAGCCTCGCCGCCTTTTGAGGAATTTGGGATTTCTGAATTGGAAATGATCTTTCTTGAAATTTAATCTCTGTTGTCACTGTAGGTGTTTATAAAGATATTCGGAATGGCAACAGAGCAGCTGAAAGCAGCCACTGAAGAGGCAAAGATCGATCTCTTTGAAGATGATGATGAATTTGAAGAGTTTGAAGTCGATCAAGGTAAATCCTCGAATTCCATATACTTTGAGAGTCTTTACTTGGCTAGAACTTGAGATATCTATGAATTTGAATGACTTAATAGTGTTCTAAATGACCCCGCCTAAGGGCGCCTAGGCCCCGCCTAGGCGCTAGGCCCCTCTCGAACGCCTAGTTCTCAGCCCTGCCTAGGTCCCGACTAATCCTGACTAGTCCCCGCCTAGGCGCTAGGCCCAGCTTCGCCGCCTAGCATCCGCCTAACGCTTTTTAGAACCTATGGAATAAGTTCGATGTACCAATGTAACAGTCAAGCAATCTGGACAATGGCAAACTGAGGATTGCATTATTTTAACAGCACAATTCAATCAGAAATGGGGAATTTCTGAATGATTTGAACAGAACAACTCAAGGACAATTACTAAATCAGAAACAAGCTAAAACTGAAATTAACACTAAGGAATAACTAAGTTATCGATTAAGAACTACTCCTATTGAAAACAAGTAAAGAGAAATAGCAACAATTCAATCCACGCCTGTAATCTGAGCCCTAACTGCAATAGATATACCCGTTCCTTCCAATCTGCAATTCACGCACGTCTCACGAGGCCATCACGTGCAATCATATACTCCAATGACGATGCTACCCTCACTTATAGTAGACAAAAGTCGAAAACACCCCTGGTCAATTAGGTTACTGTTACATTCCATCCCCCTTACAAAAGCCTTGTCCTCAAGGCGGAAAATTTGAAATTTGATCAACAATTTCTTTCTCTTCTCCCAAGTTGCATACTCCAGCTAATTGCCAACCTACTAAAGCTTTGCAACTCATGAAGGCGACCACCTAGGTTGCACGGATACGGATTCTCGGATACGGATTTGCGGATACGAGATACGGGGATACGTGATTGTTGAAAAATCCCGGATACGGATACGTGGGGGTAAAGTGTAAATATTCAAACTATAAGGACCAAAGTGTAACTATTCAAACTATAGGGACCAAAATGTAAATATCCAAAATAGAAATATTCAAACTTTATAAGGGATAAACAACAACAGCGGTCTGTCCCAACTCCTAAACTAAAATGTCTAAAATCAAATTCAAAGAGAAACTGAGAGAGAGAGAGAGAGAGCGAGAGACGCGCGACGAGGAGACGCGAAGACTGAAGAGGAAGGAAGAAGAACTAACCTGAATCACGGAGGAGACGCGACAGCCGACGAGCTAGGTTCACGGAGGCGGCGGTGGTGCTAGGGCTTGACGAAGAAGGCGAAGCGAGGTACGTCTCTTTTCGTCTCTCACTCTCAGTCTCTCGCGTCTCTCTCTCCTCGATTTACAATTTCTCTCCGAATTAACCATATACGTGACCCAATTCGTGTATCCGTGACCCGTTTTCCTTATCCAAAGTTTGTGAAAATTCAAATTCGGCCCCGGTACGTATTTGACGCCGTATCTGACGTATTTTAGGCGTATCCGTATCCGATACGTATCGGATACGCGATACGTGGACTGGGTGGCGTATCCGTGCATCATAGGCGACCACCATCTATAATGCAGTTGGCCCATCAAACACACAGAAAGACAATATATGGATCCCTCCACTTGATTTAAGGTCCCACAACCTTCTTGGTTTTCTAACAACAATATATGGCCTTACCTTCAGGAGCCTTTTTTTCTTTTCCGTTTAACATTCCCCCAACTAATAGAACTGCCCTTAAATTGGTACCTTTAGGTACCTCCTTGATATGATCAATCACCTTAACTCTGCAAGCAATATAAAAATAAAATGTGTCTTCCCAGCAATTAGCACAAGTAGTCTAGCTATCTCAATCTCATCACCATTGAGTGAGCTAAAGAGTTATAAATAGATCTGCAAATAAGCATGGCATAGAAACATATCATCACGAATGTCTACAATCTCCTTTGGCCTTACGCGATTAAGGCGAGCAAATGAATTGAATCTCTTATTCAGTATGTTGCCACCAACAACACCAATAATCACATCGCCATATGCACATTTAACCCCTTCTGCAATGAGCTCAATGAAACTAGCCATGTATCTAAGTCTTTCGATAGCTTTTTTAAGTGCCTTTTGTTGCTTCCAGTTTATCAGTTGTCCAAGTTCTTCGTTGTGTGCATCTATCACCTTCAAAAATTTATTCTTAAGAGTAGTTTTGATATCTACTGCTGTATAGTCTCTGACTCGATAAACTCCCAGATTTCTTGATTGAGTAGCCTTCTCTTTACCTCCACAAGTTGCAATAACAGTGATTCCAGCTAGCTTTGCAAGCTGCACTGCAAACTGCCTAATCTCCCCGACAACATCAATTGCAAGAAAAACTTTTTCACAATCCATTTCCGCGGTCTTTGCAATTTCAGCCTCACCTCCAAGAGTCGTGATTGGTACCAAGCACCAAAGACTTACATTTTGAACCGAACTACCCAGTGCAACAATTAAACACAGCGCTTCAAAGCCAACACCAAATGGAAGGAGAGAGCTAAATTCTTCACTGTTGCCACTGAAATAACACCCATAGCTAAAATTCACATCACCAGCATTCACACCAACCAGAATAGCAGCACCTATTGCAATAATTTCATCTGGAATGACAATAATCTCACCGACAAGAGAAACGTCATGGACACTATTTGTTTCCATCTTATTAAGATCTTCACCTCCTAAATGTGTATCACCAGCAGTAGACTCCACCTTAAAATTACCTTCTTTAATTGTGAGCAGCAGTGCATCAAAAGTACGTCTACTTGAACCAAATATGAGTACATTTTTCTTCTTGATTGCATTTCTAAGTTCAGAATATGCTACAACTAAAGTTTCACCCTTGTAATGAGCACGAAAGAACTTACACAGACATTTGCTTCGCTTGCTCTTTATTAAATAGGTGGCTTTCCTCCTAACCAACTTAGCCAAATTTTCATCAGCCGTATATTGCTTTCAAATAGTAGGGCAATCGAGATTGACATTACCTTTTTCCTCCCTTGTCACGGTGTACAAAACCTGCTTAGACTCTTCCTTCATTTTGACCTTCTTTCCCATAAATCAGTCCCCATTCTGAACATAACCAGAAATCACCGACTCCCTTAAAACATCTCTCACTTGCATTTTATCAAATTGATGACTCGCATCACGTAACCTCATCTTCTTCACATACCTACCCATCAAACAATCCCACGAAACGATCTCCAATGACGAACTCGACTCAAACAACCTATATGTATCCTCAACTCTCATTCTGCACATATGCGGTAGGCAACCCATTCCGGAACACATAAACAACATCAGTCCCTTTCTCCTCCGTTTTGTCACATGCTGTGTCTATTTCTTCAAACTCCTTAGCCACAACCACACCAATAATATCAGCAATTTTGGTATTCTTGTTTTGATCAGACAATTCATTAACACCATGGCATTCGTTCCTATCAATTTTTTCAACTGAATCAATCAACCCCTCCATTTCTTCTCCTGGGCTATCTATCGAACGGTTTGTGTGCCTTACTGCAATTTGTTTCCTCTTTGCTAAGTGACCTTTCTTCACATAAACACTAGCCCAGTAATCTGTAGAAGGTGCAAGCCTTTTCACATAAGATTGGCTCTCTTCTTCCAATCCAGCAATGGAGTATTCGAGGAAAAAACCTTCGGTCAGCTCTTCGCACATATGTAAGGCTATTGCCTCCGGTTGAGATCGAATAACCTGAAATTCCTCAAAGTATTCCTCGAACGTATTTGTCTGAATAGTTCTCTCAAGGAATGCAGATGCACTCATTTCTAACTCGTTCCTATCCTTAGGAAGCTCGAGTTGGATCTGACGATCGGCTCCTAGCGGAAAATAGTTAACACCAACACTCATTTTCGTTTCATCAACTTCTGAAATTAATTTTCCGTTATCAGCATCAACGCTCATTTCGTTTTTCTCATTGAAACCCACATATGAATGAAATTTTAGCAACTCAATAGAATCCTCAATTTCATTTTCTCCCACGAAGCTTGCCGATGATTCGGCCACCAATAACTGCCTCTCACTGCCACCACTTATATTCCATACACTATTGTTCATGTCAATTGACTCACTGGAAGTACCACAACCAACACCACCATTCCACATCGTACTCAAGTTCATGAATGCTTGGGAATCAACAGTTTGAACATGAAATTGAGTATTTTAAGGACACCAATAATAAGTTTGTGAATCACTAGGGATAGATGAGGAATGGTAATAGGTGCATGGATTTGCAAATTGATTAGGTGACGAGTAGTTGAAATATGAGTATTGTGTGTTCAAACCTTGTAACTGAGCATTAGGATTTTGAACAATTGGGCAAACTGGAGATGTATGTGATGTCTGTGTAGTTGTTTTAAATTGATGAAAATTAAATGGTGAGGTACTGTGAGAGTATGTAGAAAGTAGGGTTAATGGAATACCTAGCTTCAGATCCATTGTTGCTCTCCATCATGGTATTCTCAGTATTCATCATCTCTATCGGTTAATCTACCTTCGATTCTCTCCCATTGTTTGTCGATCATCTCTAACCCATTCAACCTAGCTCCATCCGCCATGGATACAGAAGTAGCCCGGGGATCGACTGCTCTGATACCACTTGTAACAGTCAAGCTATCTGAACAATGGCAAACTGGGGATTGCATTATTTTAACAACACAATTCAATCAGAAATGGGGAAATTTCTGAATGATTTGAACAGAACAACTCAAGGACAATTACTAAATCAGAAACAAGCTAAAACTGAAATTAACACTAAGGAATAACTAAGTTATCAATTAAGAACTACTCCTATTGAAAACAAGTAAAGAGAAATAGCAACAATTCAATCCACGCCTGTAATCTGAGCCCTAGCTGCAATAGATATACCCGTTCCTTCCAATCTGCAATTCACGCACGTCTCACGAGGCCATCACATGCAATCATATACTCCAATGACGATGCTACCCTCACTTATAGTAGACAAAAGTCGAAAACACCCCTTGTCAATTAGGTGACTGTTACAACCAAGTACTGTTTTCGTAGTGCTGATTTTTTGTTACTATCAATTTGGTTCTTGTCCAATCAAAATTAATGTGCTTATTGGTTATATTGTCTTTGTGTTTGTCTATAGCATGATTCATCGGCTGTTTGACAAACTGACCTAATCAGGGATATTATCGGTTGTACATTGAAATTTTGCTTTACTTGGCAACTAGATTTTCAGATTGGTTTGTTGTTGGTGTAATTGACCTTGTTGCTATTTGACGAGAGAAGGAATTATTCGGCTTTTCTGAACTTACCACAATTTTTTATTAACTCCACTTACAAAACTAGAGAAGGGATTTATGCATCCTGTGAAATAGGCATTTTTTTCCATGGTGAAAACTAAAAACTCTCTTTCAATTGTTTAATAACATTTTCCCATTTCATTCTCTTTCCCGACCTTCCCCTTCAAATAAATTATTAACATTCCTGTGTCCTTAGTTTGTGGATGTATAAAAGTATAAACAATCATATCAGATTTGAATAATAAATAATTTGGACAACTGTTAATGCCCAAACTCAGTTAGTGAGCAAAGGTGTACAACGTCCAGACTTTTTTTAATTGTGGTCTGTCGTGAGCTTGGCTCGTCAGTTACTTATAGTCTATAATCTGATGTGACTAGTACTTGTACCTTGAAGCATCTGAACCATCCAACCTGACCAGTGAATACTATATATATATGGTCTCATGGAACTTTTGGTAGCACATTGAGACTATCCACTCACAATGAAATTAGTGTGTTGAAACTTGATTGTATTTAAGATTAAAGCTATTAACATTTCCAGTCAGGGTACAACACTGGAATCAGACCGCAGAGTTGATCACTTTTTTTTCTTTCTATGACCCAATGAGGCTTATAAATAAGCCATGTACTGTACTGTAATTTCCTGTTGATGGTTTACTGGTTACTGGAACATAGCAGCAGAAGCAACTGCTGTGCCTACGTTTTGACCCTTCTATTTTCATTTTTCAAACAAATGGCAGAATGGGATGTCAAGGAAGAAGGAAAAGAAGTCTCACAGCAATGGGAAGATGATTGGGATGATGACGATGTCAATGATGACTTCTCTCTGCAGCTGAGGAGAGAGCTGGAGAACAACACTGAGAAGAAATGAGTTAAGTCTACATGATTTAGCTTTGTTTGCGGACTCGAGATTTTTGCTTTTGCTATCTTTTCTGCTCATGTAAGAATGATGATACTAGTCTAGACATGTGAACTTTTCATGATGAGCTACACAGTTTATGATATCTGATATCTGCTGATGCGTGGTTAAGATCTTGCACTTGAGCACAAGGCACAAGGCATGTTATGGGTGCTTATATTGTCCTATCTTACCATAATTTGTTAGTTCAGGCCTGCAGATAACATTAACAGTTCTTGAATTTACTAGATAATATTTCTCCGAAAGTTTGGTTGTTTTTTGGTAATCCTACATTCAATAATTTATTTTCATCCTCTTCCGTG
This sequence comes from Adenophora triphylla var. japonica, assembly GCA_022495995.1. Lineage (NCBI taxonomy): Eukaryota > Viridiplantae > Streptophyta > Magnoliopsida > Asterales > Campanulaceae > Adenophora > Adenophora triphylla. Next base: position 56,928 of record JAFEMH010007457.1, on the reverse strand, counting down.
GAGCGCTCGTTAACGAGCAATCTCTTATATTTGCACAAGATTCTGTCTTTGAGACTCAGATGTATCTTTAGATCACATTAATATTAGTTAGTTAAAGAGGTTTAAATATCCTTGTCAGTGGCTTTACTATTTATAAACTTTGAGGTTGCAATTTTAGTTTTGGATGGTTGTTATGAGTCTTTATTATGGTGTCCATTCACCTTTCACCTCTGGGTAACAGACTAACAGTTATTTGTGGTGAGTAATACGGAGCAAATGATTATTTCCAAAAAAATAAAATCATTTGGTTTGTTTCGTAGTTAGAGAATCATTAATGAAAACTGTATTGTTTTATGCTCATTTTGTGTTAAGATGCATGCTTTCTCGAAAGTACCATTCTTTGAATTAGGACAAGATTGAGTGAATTTATACGCTTGAACAGTGCATTATTTCATACTTGAAAACAATTCTATTATTGCATTAACAGAATTATTATAATCATAAGGATTACATGATAGCTAAGATAACCTTTACATCTTTGTATTTTTTTTTCTGGAAAAGTGGGCAAAAAGTGTTCCACAATTTAGGGTTCCATGAGATAGTTTTTGCTGAAAATACTTCCTTCAACTCGGCTAAGTTGGTAAATCCCCAACTTTTCTGCTGGTCTCTTCAATAAGCAGGTTTAGTGTGGACCAGGATGATCCTCCTTCCTTCATTGCAGTATGTGCAGCTTCTTGGAGCTCTTTCACTTTCTTATTAGCTTCTTTCCCTTCCTCCTCGTGGAATAATACCTTGATCTTCTTTGCCAGTTCTTCTGATCCCACTAACCCACGCACTGACATGTTTCTAGGCCATACTCTAATGCCTACACCGATGTCCTGAACGACCATACGTGAATTCAGGTGTTGCTCGGCAATCAATGGCAGTGCCAGGACTGGTACACCTGCACAAATGCTCTGTCATTGAATTCCATCCACAATGACTTAAAAACCCACAGATGCTTTTGTGCTGAAGGATATCCATTTGGTCCACCCATTCTTTTACTAAAATACCTCTACCCTTTACTCTCTCTTCAAATCCATCCAAGAATTCTAGCTTTTTTTTCAACACCCATAAGAAGCTTACCTCGGACTGTGCCAAGCCTAAAGCGATTTCATGCAACTGTTTCTCTGATACCTTCGCCTGAGAGCCAAAGGCGACATATAATACTGGCTCTTTTGCTGCTAACTTTATGTCAAGCCACTGAATCCATGTTGGCTTTGGGAGAATCTGTGATGTTGGTGGCTTGGCTAGACAAAGCGGTCCAATACACCAAGCTTTAGGTCCAATATTTCCGTTCCAATAGTCATTCAAACTTGGCTCCAGTTCATAGAAGCTGTTAACAACCAAGCCATGGCTTTTCGACATTGAAATCTGTTGCTCAAGAATGAACTCAAGTTGTGGACCCTTGGGTTCAAGCTCACTAAATGGGGGTTCAAAGTCATTTATGGTTAGTTCAAACTTGGGAAAGTTTGGAACGGAGAAGGGCTCATCCTCAGAGCTAACCACTGCATGAGGACGTTCTTGAGCCATGATGCTGCACATAGTCATTGAATAATTGTTGGTTCCATAGAAAACTAGACGGGGAATGCCCAGTTTTTCTGCAGACTCTTGAGTCCAGGGAAGAAATCCGTCAGAGATTATGCAGCTGACTGATTTGAGATTCTGAAGGGCAGCTTCAAAATGAGGTTGAATCAGTTTTGTGGCATCAACAAACTGAATGAAGGAGGACATAGATGGCAACTTATCTATGATTTCGATTTCAGGAGGGGTGCCAGTGAAATTTTCTGGACAGGGAAGTTTGACAATAGAAATGGGCTCATTCTTTAGACTGTTGGTAATTGATAAATAGTTTGAAGGGGTTGTGAAGATGGTGACAGTGATCCGACGTTGGGAAAGGAGGCGGGCTAGATAAAGGAGGGGAATGGTGTGGCCTTGAGACATGAAAGGAAATATCACAAAGTGGGCAGATGAGGCAGTCATTGCAAGTTAAGATTTGCTTCTTTCTTCTCTTCTCTTTCCTTTTTTTTTTTTAAAAAAAAATTGTGTAGTGAAGCCTATCTTCTGCAAATCTGGAGACCCCTTTTTATAACTCTTACTTGGATTGGATGTTGAAATAATTATTTTTCTTGTTACTTGGTGGTAATAGTCATAAATATTGTGAGTAGTCATTATTTCAGCTATATAGCAGCCATGGTTGAAAGATTCATTTCACTGTACTGTAGTGTACATTTGCAAGTAGCAAGTTGACCTTTGCCAATTAAATGGGGTTTTGGAAGTTTCTTATGCAGTTAGAGAGGTGGTCTTCTTTCAATAATTCATGCATTCATTATTTCCAAAGTAGTGAATTGGACCGGTCATGTGACTTTTTGTGCTATTACCTTCTAGATTTTGTTAAATAATTATGCAAAGAAGTCCCGGGAACTTTGAAGGCTCTGTGTAGATAAGTTTGATCTTTTATTGTAGGCGAAATGTTACTTCATTGAAAGAACACTTAGTTGCGGATCCTTCTGCAATGGTGAGTGAATTTTCGCTCAGACCCATGAGCGAAACTGTTTCGCTTAAAGTTTGAGCGAAACTGCTGCAATGGTGAGCGAATTTTCGCTCGGACCCATGAGCGAAACTGTTTCGTTTAAAGTTTGAGCGAAATCGTGAGCGAAAATTTGTTCGAACCCAAAATGGATTAAAAGTTTATTTTTTAATTTTGATTTATCCCAAACAACGTTGTTTATGCAATTTATCAAAAAAGTTCATAATTTTTTCGTCTATAAATAGAGTCTAATATTGTATAGGTTATTCACACCTCTTCTTCTCTACTTTCTCTTTATAAGCTTAAGTTCAAAAAATAAAAAAAAAACCCTTTTTTTTTTTTACATATTCTGTTGTGAATAAATGTGTGTTCTTTGTTATGTTTTGTCAAATCAAATGAATGGCATAACTCTACCGAGAAGCTAATGTAATGTGACAGCAAGTCAAGCAGCCTGCACGCAAGTATCACTGGAGATGAGGCTACTATATGGCCATCGCTTTATTGCCATTTTGAAATACAGATAACGACACTTACACTTTTGGCCTCTTGCCCATCCCACAAGCTATTGGGGAGTGGAGTGGAGGGGAGGAGAGAGAGAAAAAAAGTCCAAGTTAACTGCACTTAATTAATTATGTAAGAGCATGGTGAGCGAAATTTTTGCCTACGAATAATGAGCGAAACCGGTGTTTGAGCGAATTTTCGCTCACAAAAACTGATACCTGCAGTGGTGGTGAGCGAAATTTTCGCTTAAAACATTTTTATAATTAATAAATAAAATATTTATTTTATTCATAAATTAGTGATATAAATTAGTTTTTTTATTCGTTCACATTACAAAATATTTTTTTTTTAAAATTATATTTTATTGGTCAATAAATGAATTGACATCAGGAAGCCGGTTATTATCATGGAATCTAGTTCTTTTGTCCACACATATATTATATAGTCTAATCATTTTTTTTAAAAAAAATTGGATACTAGTATACAAATAAATGGAAAAACTCTGAGCAAGTTCACATGTGTGGTGTATGATTTGTCACGGTCAACTTTAATTTCAACTCATTTCCATTATTTGTCAAGAGTCAGGAATTCAATAAATTATAGTTGTTAAAGTTGATTTGTCTTATCCAACTTAATGTTTATTTATCAGTATTTTATATAAAAAAAAATGCAATTACAATAAAATATAATTTTAAAAAAAAAATTTGTAATGTGAACGAATAAAAAAACTAATTTATATCACTAATTTATAAATGAAATAAATATTTTATTTATTAATTATAAAATGTTTTGAGCGAAAATTTCGCTCGCCACTGCAGAATATCAGTTTTTGTGAGTGAAAATTCGCTAAAACACCAATTTCGCTCGTCATATAGCAAAAATTTCGCTTACCATTGTGCATGCTCTTACATAATTAAGTGCAGTTAACTTGGATTTTTTTTCTCTCTCTCCTCCCCTCCACTCCACTCCCCAATAGCTTGTGGGATGGGCAAGAGGCCAAAAGTGTAAGTGTCGTTATCTGTATTTCAAAATGGCAATAAAGCGATGGCCATATAGTAGCCTCATCTCCAGTGATACTTGCGTGCAGGCTGCTTGACTTGCTGTCACATTAGCTTCTTGGTAATGTCAAAACCAGGAATAGGATTATATAGGTTCCATTGGAAATGCTTGACAAGTGACCTTACGCTACTATTCACAAAGGGATAGTAACTTAAATGTATGTTAACACACTATTCAATTTTTTCCTCATTTTTATTCTTCTTTCAGACACCCATTTATGACTGACTGACTGACTGCATTTGATCTTGTACGTATATTTGGATAATACCATGAGAAATATCCACAATTCACCTGCAGATTTTTAGCCAAAAGTTAGGACAACTGGCACATTATTGCCCCAAAGTTTCACACGAGTTGCAATGTGAGTCCCAACACACAATTTGTTGCAATTTCATTCATCATGTTGTCATTTTGTGGCATTATAGATCAATTTTGGATGACTGTTCAAAAAACTGAATGGAACTTAACAAAGTGGATGAAAAACTAACATGATTTTTGAAAAATTGCATTTCACATCCATAAATTTCATAACAAAATTCAATTTACCACTATTCTCCTACTTATATTTACAACACATTATACAAACGGAAACAATTTAATTTATACAAATAATTATGCTACTTTTTTTTTTTTAAAATCAATAATTATGTCAAATATAAAAATACTAATAAATTCAAATTCCTCCACCGCTAATCATCTCTTTCTTCGCTCATCACCGATCACTCTTGCCTCACCTGCCACCGTCGACGTCTCGCCCTCCCACGCCGCTCTTGTCGTCGCCCTCAACCTCCCCAGCCCATATGAGTCTCAATCCAGCCATTCTTTACCGGCCACTTCTTTCTTCCCCGGCCACAATTCCAAAAATTATCCTCTCTCTACCTTTGCCCAGTCGAATCAAACCCGCCTCTTCTCTTGATGACGCCACGAATTTCAGGGTCAGAGCGGTTCGAAGGATATCTGGCTGGATATTTGTTTGGTGCGGTACCTATGATCACAACACAGAAATGAAGCACCGTTAAGGTCAAAGTTGGATGTTAATCCAACTTAGGCCCTCGGGTGTGAAGATAAGATATCAATGAAGGATATAATCACCTAAGAATAAGACCTTGGAATGTCTTAGAGTGTGTGTGTGTTTAGGGTTTGAGCAATATGGCTTACAATATAGATTTGACACTTACCTTGTCCAAGGGGACAAAGGTCTTCTATTTATAGGCAATGGGGAGCTCCTCGCTGACGTAAGCCGTGAGGTCAGTCCTAAAGGGCACTTTAGTCTTTGACCGGATACACGTGTCCGCATCTGATTGGCTCTGTCAGAGAAGGAAGATTCACTGTCAGAGGGGATGTCGCTGAAAGGGACATGAGCCGTGTATTTGGCGCGGCGCATTAAATGCAATAGTAGGCGCCTGACTGAGCCACATTAAATGTGATGGGAGTGAGCCGGTTACTGTACTGTTAGAGCTAGTCAGTAAACTTGCTCAATAAGCTTTGATATTAACCGGGATTCTGGTGAGATAACCGGGAGTCTGGTATGAGACCGCGGTCAACATCTTAGGCACGGTCAATGGTATTTGACGCGGGCACTGATGGGGCGGTCATAACTCCTGCGGTCACCAGGCCGACGGTCAGGATCCCTTCGGTCTTGACTGGGATGTGATGAGAGGAACGTGGTCTTGACCTTGAGGGTCTCTCTGTCCGCGGTCTTGACTCTGGCGGTCTAGGTAACGACACGTCATGTTGGGCCATTGGATCAGACCGAGCTTGGGCCCGGTCTTGCTGGTCTGGGCTCATCAGTAGCCCCTAGCTCCAAGTGAATGATTATTTATGGTCTAAGCAAGGAGCTACTAGTTAAGCTCGGTTCTGTTAGATCGCTCCTTGGGCGGGCACCAGTGTTTGCGTTTTTCACTAGTTTTTGCTCTGCCTCCCGTGCAAATAGGCGCATGTGAGAGGCACGTGGGGAAGCTTGTGGAAGCTTTAAGGCTCTGCCTCTCGGTTAATCTGGTGGGCCCCTTGGCAGGAGAAGAGACAGCGCATGATAGGTACGGAGGGTACGTGTCAGCCATCCAAGAGGCGCAATAAATGCCGACTGACGAATTTTTGAATTTCCACACATTTGGCGCCGGTTCGTGGTTTGAGGGGAACGGTTTGTGGGCTATTTAATACGGGTCAACCCGTATAGCTAGGCCTATAAATACAAACCCTTCAACCCTCAAAACCCTTTTATCATTTTCAAGCCTTCAAATTGCTAGAGAGAGAAAATTTAGTCGCTCCTACTTAGCGTTTTCCTCTTAGAATTAGGAGATGGAACCACTCCAGATCTCTTCGTTGTTTGTAAACAGTCAGGAGGGATATACAGGAAGGTGGCCTTTGCCTGGCTTAGGCTATCTATGGAGTGCTTCCAGTATTTCTGTGAGAAATATCAGTGGGGGCCTTTTATCCCACCTCGGTTGTGGGAGGCCAAGGAGAAATTGCTTGTGAACGGTGATGTAGAGGTGTTAGGGGACACCAATAGATTAATAAATTTTGTGATGGGGGTTTTGTGCAGGTTTCCCCGAGAGAGAGAGAGAGATCAGGCTTTGAACGCCGTTGAACTGGTGAGGAGAGCGATTCATAACCCTAGTGTGATAACCAATTGGGAGAAAGTGGAACTCATGGATCCTGACCAAATGAATAAGTACCAGTGCCTGGCCGCAGAAGATAAGAGTGCTCCCCTAGACGTTGAGCCTTTGAACACAATATTTCCCGAGGTCTAGACCGACGCCCCTGATGTGCCCGTGGTGGACCTGAGTAGTAGTGAGGACCTTGATGAGATGGAGACGGAGGTGGACGGAGGCAGAGAGGATGAACCGGAGGTGGAGCCCTCAAAGGGGTCATCTTCTAGTCTCTTTGGCTCTCAAAGCGCGGAGACAGTGGAAGATACCCGCGAGGAGGTAGATCGTATAGCCGCGGGCACATCTCAGAAGGCAACGAGGATTGTTGATGCCTTTGGGGAAGATTCTGAGGAGGAGATCCCTGCCCGCGAAAAGAGCCACACTGCTGATGTAAATCTTGGCTGTGGCCGAAAGAGGGTAAGGAGGTGGCCCCTATTGACTGGGAGTCAGAAGTATATAACACCTATAATGTTGACCCCAATCAGTTTCGGGTCCGCCCTCTTCTTGAAGTGGAGACGAAGAAAGGAAGGCTAAGACCGGAGACTGTAGCTGATGTCCGAGAGGACAATAGGGCCTGCATTTTCTATGGGGTCCAGTTCGAGAACGAACTGAGGCTTCCACTAGACCCTTTTATCAATAAGTTCCTTAATTTCACCCGTTGTCTCCCCATGAACCTGACTCCAAATACCATTAGAGTCTTGGTTTCCTTCATAGCCATCTGTAGGCTATTTGGTTTTGAACCCACCCTCCGTATGCCTTTTATCAGAATCAGATAACCAATGGCAACCTTGGCCTGAAGGAAAAATACAATTCTCCCCGCACCTTTTCTGCCCCAACAAACAAATTTGACCAATGGAACCAGAGGAATATCTTGGTCATAGAGTCTAGGTTTGGGTGGTCCTTTGCTAAACCTTCCAACCCGGTTCCTCTTAGGATTGCTGCTACTTCTTATTCTGACCCTGCTGCGTCCGAGGACCTCCAGGTTGCTCTAGCCCTCTTTCTGGCCCAGTTTGTGACCGAGAAGGAGCAACCAGTTTTTGATGTGAGCGCTATAGTAAGCGATGAGCCACTACTGATCTACACCGGGGTGGCCCCCCCAAAGGGAAGGTCTTCCTTATGCTCCTAGGGTAGCCATTGAACCCCAGCTCCGTGATCCTGACTGGAGGGTTCATGAATTTTTTGCCTTTGAGGCTGATTGCAAAACTTGCATGATGGGCGCGGAATGATCTCTATTCTCTTGATAACTGCCTTTAATTGCTTCTGACTTTTTGAACTATCGTCTAATCAAGTCTTTTTTCTTTCAGAGTAGATCCAGTTGAATATGAGTAAACCTAATCCCGCTCAACCGAAGGCTCGAAAACTAGCTTATGAAGAGAGACAAGAAGCGGCCAGACAAGCTGCTTTGGGAAAATCTCTGCCAAAGGGCGCCATTCCGCCCGTTGTTGATAGGCAGACCGGTGCCACTCTGGCCGCGGGTAAGGGGATCCCACAGACCAAAGACCTGCCTCTGCCCCCTCCTCGTGGAGGATCTCCACCATCATCTGCTCGCGGTTCCAGCCCTCCTGGCCGCACAATAGCTTCCGGGCATACCGGCCCCGTGGACCAATCAAGGAAGAGGTCTGCTCCTGATAATGCTGCGAGCAAGGATAGACCGTAAAAAACTCATAGGGGGGCGGAGATAACACATGCCCAAGCCTCCACTGGCTTAGGCTCCACTCCTCCTTTGAATAAAGGGAGGACCGTCTGCTCGGACTCCTATCCCGTGGTTCCCAATGAACTGCGCGATCCGGCCAGGAGTCTGAAGGAGAAGATTGAGAAAATCCCCGAAATCAAAGGGGTGGATCCTTACTATCGTGGAGGCTACAACTCCATGATCGGGCAAGGAGCGTTAAATAGGCTCTATACCCCTGACTTTTATACGAGTGTAGTCTCCAAGATGAACTCTGCCGCCCTCTCCGGAGATATGGGCTTAATGGCCATTGAGGTAATGCTCCTCTTGATGCTGAATCACTACTTTTCGTGACTGCATATTTCTAATTGTTTTTATGTCTTTGCTCGCAGATGGCCAACAAGTCCATGAGGATGAGGGAGATCAACGATGAGCAGGCCACCCTATTTTCTGATCATACCAAGACTTACACTGAAAAGTCTAAGCTTTTGGCCAAGGCTGAGGAGCAGGTAAATGCCCTAATGGTCTCGCTGACTGAAAAGGAAGCAGATCTGAAGAGCTTCACAGATCGGCTTGAGGTGGCCGAGAAGGACTCTGATAAATACAAGAGACAGCGGGATGAGCTCCGTGGGCACAAGGCTGAGCTCGAGAAGAGGAATGAGGAGCTTGCAGTCAAGCTGGAGGCCTCCAAGAAGACTATGTAGACCTTGGAGCAGTCTGTGGACAGTCTATCCGATCAACTGCTTCCCCTGAGGCAATTTAAGTCGGAGAGGGAATCCATTCTGGAGGCTGCTCGCAAGGGAGCTGTGGAGCAGTACAAGAACTACGAGGAGTGCAAGGAGAAAATTCTGGATGAGTCTCCTGTCCAGTATGAGCTCGGTTTATCGACGCAGCTAAGGAACTTTGCTGCTACGGGCAAGTTCTCTGCGGAGCAATTGGCCATTATAGGCTTTTTGATCTCCACAGATGATCTCTGCCTACCCGGGCACGCATTGGTCCCTCTGACTGCGGATGAGATAGCCAACTTAGAGCTCGCAGGGGCCTCCTCCTTGCCTCCTGTGGCCGCGGTCACCGCTTCCAGCCTCAGGAGTGAGCTAGATAAGCTGAGGTTCGGACAAGCAAATCTATCCTTTGAAGCCACGGTTGCTAGCCTGTTCCCCAACGGGCCTGCAATTAGTGATGTATTTCCGCCTCAGTCAGCTCCAGCTCCAGCAGCTCCTTCTGAGCTTATCACGGACCTAACCACAACTGTCAATCTTCCCTCTCCAACGCCTGGGTCTGAAACGGCAAAGGAGAATGCTTCTACCGATCCCAAGGACTCAGCGCCTTTAGCTTAGGATTTTTCTTTTGTTTTTCTTTGTAATAGATTGTAGGATTCTGTAAATCAGTTTTTCTATGTTATAAGAAGAATTTTTCAATTATTTTTACCTTGTCTTTAATTTAGGCTGTTTCAAGTTTTTGCAATGTATGAACACTTTTGACACATAGTGTCAATGCTTTTAGTTTAAGCTTGTATTCTTGCTCTTCCTTTTTTCAGCTTTTCAAACATGGAATGACTGTTTTGGACTCAATGTCGCGGTCAGGGGCATAGTAGGCCTTCTGACCACATTTATGAGTTTTCCTATCCCTTTATTCAAAATCTCTTGGATTTTTTTATGAGAGTCAGCTCTTTTTCTCTATGATCGCGTTTGTTATGGCCTTGGACAATTTTGAGGTCTTGACCTTATTTTATCTATTTGGCTTTTAAAACTTCTTTGATCACTCCTTTCCACTTACACTTATTTAGATTTTATAAATCCGTGGTGTAATTTTAAAAGAGCCAAGGCAAGCTTCTTTTATTGGGCAAGCAGATTGTGGCTGTGAGGCAATAGTCCACGCAACAGTAGGTTGGGGCATATTGGCCTTTTAACCCACCGACATCTGTATCCACTATTGGTGGTTCACGCGGTCTGACTCTTTGGAGTCTTGTGGCAATCATGTAACGGGCTCATATGTTGGCCTTTGTACATACAGGCGTGCGGTCAACAGCCAACTAAGGCCTACACACATTTAGTGGGTTCGGACTTTGGCCTTTGTCCTCACTTATATCTATATCCACTTATTTATGGTGGTTCACGCGGACAGGACGGAGAGTCTTGTCCGCGATCGAATACGGGCTTAATGGCCTTTGTACACATATAGGCGTGCAATCTTGATGGATCTTTGCGCATCAGCAGGTAGGGGCTCATATGTTGGCCCTTTTACCCATTGGCATCCGCTTGCGGGCATCCACTTTAGCTTTTGAGGCTGGTGGAAATATTGCTACAACAGTTCTTAATACTAAGTTTGCACAAAAAATTTGGAATAATCATACATTCATTGCCTCTTTCACCTTTACATATTACAAAGATTTTAAAAGAAATACTTTCTAAGGTGATCGCTATTCCAAGCGTTCTTGAGGTCTTTTCCTTCCTTTCTCCGCAATCTGTAGGTACCCTCTTTGATTATTTGGGTAACTTTGTACTGACCTTTCCAGTTCGGGGAGAGCTTGTGGAAACCAGCTTGGGTTCCTTGTACCTCAACATTTCTCCAACCGAAAAACTTCTCTTATTCACTCTCTTATCATGATGCTTCTTCGCTTTTTGCTTATAATTTACCATTTTTTCATTTGCTCATATTCTCTTTTCTTCGAGATCGTCCAGGTCATACCTTCTGTTTGCCTCATTTTGAGACTCATTGAAGTATGTGACTCTGTATGAGAGTAGGGCTACCTCAACTGGAGCCATTGACTTTGACCCATACGTGAGTGAGAAAGAAGTTTCGCCTATTGAATTTCTGATCGTCGTGCGGACAACCCATAACGCGGTCTGGAGCTCGTCCAGTCATCGTCCGCCTCATCCTTCTAAATTTTTCTTTAGGGCGGACATGACTAACTTGTTTGCGGCCTCAGCTTGGTCGTTCCCCTGGGGATAAGCGACTGCAGACTGGCAGTGTTGTACTTTCATTCTCTTACATTCAGCTGTGAATTTCGTAGAGAACTGAGTGCCATTGTCCGAGACTATTGCTCGGGAAACCCCAAATCTGCACCATATGTGATCGTGGACGAAGTTAATAACATTCTCCTCGGAGATAGTGGCTAAGGCCTTTGCTTCTGTCCACTTTGTAAAATAATCCACGGCCACCACGGTATACTTAATGCCTCCTCGGGCAGTTGGGAACGGCCCGATTAGATCAATTCCCCACGTATCAAACGGCCACGATGGTACAACTATTTGATGGATGTGGTTTTACCCATCCAAAAGATATGTTCCTAAGCTTATTTTCTGTTTGAAATCTTGAGAATTTAATGTATTTTGTTAGTGTTTTGATAGTTCAGGGACTGAAGTGCAACAATGCTGAAAACGGAGGATTTGTACCCACTTTGGAAGTTCAAGGGCCAAGTTGTAATTTATTGGAAATTCAGGGACCAAACTGAAAATACGGAAATTTGGGACGAATTTGATTTATAAAAATTCATGGGCTAAAGTGAAAAATAAAATCTCAAAGATCGAAGTGCAAAAGAATTTATTATAGTGATCAAAGTGCGACGGCAAAATAGCGAGACGAAACGAATATACTTTTGGTACTAAAACAAGGAAAATGAGGCTGGCCAAATGCAAGTCATGGCCGAGGTTATTGCTGAAAGTGGCCAGGCCAAAGTAAAGGACAATGGGCCAAGGCTGGGCCAAGATGGAAAAATGTAAAAAACGGAGCATTTGATCAGAACGACTTGACTGAGTTGGCACGACTCGTTTTCACTAGTCAAGGAACTTTTCACGAGTCGGGAGTTTCTAAGCGGTTTGGGCCGGAAACTGGGCCTGAATTGGGTTGGCCTTTAGGCTATTTCTTTTCCAATTCATTTTAAACCTAGGTATTTATATATATTTATGAGTAATTGTTCTTTTAGGGAGAATCAATTCAGCGGTGGTACTCACAAAAGAAAGAAAAACATAATTACTTCCTCCGTTCCGTTTCAATTCAGGTTTATGATTTTTATGTTTTATTTTATTTCTGTAATTTTTATTATGAGTAGCTAATTTTCCCTTTTTATGGATTGGATGTAGTAGTTGTGGAACCTCTATGCTAATTTAAGTTTTAATTCTTTCAAACTCTCTCATTCTTGTTTGATGAATTAATTATCATTCTTTACTATGTTTTAGACTGTTGCACTACCGTGGACGGTTTATTTAAAGTACACTAATTCATCAATTAGGTTGGATTGTTGACCTACCGGAATACAAGACAACCTAGATTTATTTATTTCTTATGGACTTAATGAGTTTCTTGAATGTTGTTTTGACCTACCGGAATTTACAATAAGATAGAAATATTAGGGTTGCAATTCGAACACCAAACGTTCCAACCCTTAATCAAGTGAAAGAATCTTTGAATGAGATTGTTATTTTTGTTATCAAAATCATAGCATAGAGGGGATACAATTATGAAATCCAATCCGTGAATTCCTTTGATCTGATTAAACCCTTGTTTCTTGTTTATTTGTTTTCTTCAATTAAATAGTTTAATTTCTCGCGTTAGTAATTTAGTTAATCAACCAAATCAAAAACCCCTTTTTGTTACTTTCTGCACCACTTGAATTAACTTGTTAAACACACGAGTCTCTATGGTTCGACCCTTACTATTGTACATTGCTACTTCGGTGACTTGTACACTTGCAAGGCATTTTTATTACACAGTGGAATTTTATCCATCAAGTTTTTGGCGCCGTTGCCGGGGACTTGTTGTGATTTTTAACAAGTTTATTTAATCGGTGCATATTTGGTCGCCGGTCATTAGATCCTAAGTTGGTTCCTTTGAACGACGATATAGACAAAGTTGAGAGAGGCATTCCCTCTACTCAAGTGAGTGAAACTGATTCCGAAACTTCTGTCACCGAGACAGAGGTAACTTTGAGTGAATTAGAAACTTCTTCCACCAAGGGAGAAGAATTTGTATTTGATATGGCTTTGCAAGCACCTACTATGGATGCCTTCTCTAGGCCTCGAGTTGACACGCCTGTGTCATGCATTGTGTTAACTGATGCAACAAAAAGTTACGAGGTAAAAGGCCATCTGTTTAACATGATCCCTCAATTTCATGGCCTCCCCTCTGAAGATTCTTTGAATTTCTTGAGGGAATATATGATGATTGTGTCGAGTTTTCCGTTAAGAGAAGGTGTGACTGATGAGCACCTAAGACTGAAATGTTTTCCATTTGCTTTGAGAGATAATGCTAAGATGTGGCTTATGTTGCTCCCGCCTAGGAGCATTACTACTTGGGATGAGTTACATGATATATTCCTGAGAAAGTATTTCCCACATGCCACGTTAGCCACTTTTAGACTGAAAATTATAGGGTTCACACAGGACTCTTTTGAGGCATTTCATGAAGCATGGGACAGATTTAAGATGCTCTTGGTACAATGTCCCCACCACAATTTTTCTCAACCGTTATTGCATCAAACTTTCTATGGTGGGTTGACACAAGTTGATCAGGCCATGGTCGACAACGCAGCCGGAGGCTCTTTAGGAGCCAAAACTGCGGATGAGACCCAAGACCTTTTTGAGAGACTGGCATCTAATTTGCAACAGAAGGGGTCAAGGGGTAAAACAAATAGTGTGAATGGAATAGGGATGAATGATGAGATTTCAAAACAAATTGCACTTCTTAATCAAAAATTTGATAAGTTGGCCATGAGTAGTATTTCCAATTCTGCTTCCAATGTGTCATCTGTTGGTAATGTAATGCATGATAGTTGTGTAACTTGTGGTTCTAACACTCATTCCTATGAAGTTTGCCCCACCACTAGTCCCTATTTATATGATCATGAGCAGGTGCAGGCGATGCAGTCATATATGCAAAGGTTCCCACCAAGCAACAATCAGTACGGGTATGCATACAATCTAGGAGGGCAAGCAGGGCCGAGACATCCCAACTTGTCATGGGGTGGAAATCAACCGAATAAAACTCTCCACCCCCAACCACCTCAGGGGACCTTTGAGAGGAACAGAGAGCCTTGGGAAGAGCCCATGATGGAGTTAAATATGGAGCAACAACAGTACAAGATGGAACAACAACAAGCCTTCAGAAATCATGAGGCAGCCATGCAGAAGTTACAGACCCAAATAGGACAGTTGGTGGAAACTGTACAAAGCCAAAGACAAGAAAATTTTCAAAACCCACCAGAGCAAGCCAAGTCTATTGTGACTATTTGGGATGAAAGCGATGAGATTGAGGAGGTATTTCTCTCTTCTCTCTGTGATGTTGATTGTGATAATTATGCTTGTGAGGAAGAGAGAAGTTTGGGGGTAATTCATGATGTCTTTTCTGCTAGTAATCGTGAATCCACTTGTCTTGATGTTGGAAAAACCATACCCTCTAGTGGTGTGGATGTGTTGAATAAAGAAAAAGAAAGAAAAGATCCCGGATGTTTTACCATTCCGATTACTTTAGGGGGTCAAAATTTTAATGGTTTAATGGATCTAGGAGCTAGTGTCAACGTAATGCCGTACCATATTTTCAGGAATTTGGGATTACAAAATTTGCAACCTCCTACAAGGAATTTGCAATTGGCTGATCAGTCGGTTAAACGACCAATAGGAGTTGTAGAGGGTGTGTTGGTTAAAGAAGAGAAATTTGTAATTCCAGTTGAGTTTATGGTGGTAAGTATGGAAAATCATGAGGGTGATGAATTTGGGGCTCCCATATTACTTGGGAGACCTTTTCTGTTTGACACCAAATCAGTGATAGATGTGTCACGTGGTAATATTGCATTGACTGTGATGGGGGAGGAGATTAGGTTCTCCATGTTTGAAAATTGTAAAGAACCTCCACCTAAGAAGGAATTTGTAGGGTACATTACGGATTTTGCGATTAAGAATTATTGTGTGGATGACGGTGAGAAAATTAGGGATAATGTGGACGTTTGTCACATGGCTAGCAACATTAAGGCCGATCAACACTCGAGGAGTGACAGACCATATCACCCCCTAAATCACTCCCAAAAGGAGTTGAGGTCATCACACAACCTTCTTGTCCCCTTAAAATTACAGGTGCCTAGAGAGGAGAGTTGTTTGCTTGATTTATCTGAGACTATTTTTGCTAATATTTTTGTTCAAGATAACCTCTTTGATCTTGTTGAGGAAGATGTTCCGCAGGTGAAGGAACAAACTAATTTTAGGGGCAAGATCCCCAACAAAAAGAAAAGAAAAAGGGTGAAGCATAAAGCACCCAAAGTTCCGTGGGCTCCACCTGAATTAATTAAGAAAGGGACCTACGCATGGAAGGAAGTGGGCGTTTGTGCCTGAGAAAATCAAAGGTGGTCAAAGGGCCGAAAAGAAAAGGCCAAATCCATTGAGGCCAATCTCAACCCCAAGTAAGTGGGGCAACGGTCGGGCTAACGACCTTAACCAAATGCGCTAATTGGGAGGCAATCTAAGTAGGTATGTTTTATTGCTTTATTTATTTGCTTTGTTGTGTCATATCGTCCTTTGAACCCGAGGCATGTTTTGTTCTCTTTGCTATGAGGACATAGCATGTTTTAAGTTTGGGGGTAGATATCTCTCCGAGTTTGTGTATTTATAGGAGAGTGTATATAGTGTCACCCTCCAAAAAAATAGAAAAAATTAAAAATTTTGTTCTCATTATATGTTAGGAAGTTGGCCAATGTCCATGATGATTTGAGGATTTTTGATTAAGTTTTGCTAAATTTGTGCCAATTTGAATTTTTTTTATTAGAATTGCATTAATACATGTAAAACATAATTGCACCACCATTCACTTCCATTATATTTCTTGATCATGGTCATTAATTTAGGTGTCCTTTATGGGTTCACTTTGACATTCTCGGGGGTCCTAGAACATGGTTGCACTCTTGTCAATAACAAATCAATAAATTACTTGATATTTATGGCTTATATTTCTTTGTTAACCCTCTTGTGAGCCTTCGACTTTCTCGTCATTATTTATACATATATAAATTGTCACTTGATCCCTTTTTGAGCCTGTTTAGAAAGAATGAAACATCTAGACCACCATTCGCCTTCATTTGATGCCTACTCCCTAACCCTTGACACCTAGAATAGATTTATCCTACCTCTGCAAGAATGTGGAACTAGAAAAGATAAGTTTGGGGGTTACATTGGGAATTTAAGGGAATGTGTGAGGAAGGTCAAAAGTTGGGAATATGATGTATATTGCATAAAAGGGGGTAAGAAAAAAATGAAGTTCAAAAAAAAAATGAAGTTCAAAAAAAAAAAGAAAAAAAAGAAAGAAAAGAAAAGAAAAGAAAAGAAACAGCTTGCCCCCTAATTCTGTGAAGTATATTTGATTAGTGACCTATTTTTGAGAGAGGGAATGCTTTCAACCCCAAGTGTATAAAGTATGAACAAAGTTCTAGTTTGGGGGTTGAAGTATTGGGGAAACAAAGGTGAGCGAAAAAGCTGAAATTCCGGAATGTGTAATATGCAATGGAAGGCTTTTAGTTTCACATTCTTGTGTTTGTATGTCCATTCCTTCATTTGTACCCGTGAACCTAGCCCCACAATTGTGGTGGACTTAACCTAAAGCCATAATTCGTATTCAATATTGAGTAATCGGGTTGACAAATGCGTAATCGTGCATATGAGTATCCTTGTAAATTGTATTGTGTTCTGTGATGTAAACAATCTTATCTTGTTGATCATGATCTCCCATATTTCATTCATCATTCAGGCCGAGGTGAAAAATTGTGGGTTAGATGCATTAATGTAATTGTAATTGCATATTCTTATTGGCACTTGTTTAGCATATTATGTGAGAATCTGAGACTTGTTTGGCCGGCAACCTTGTATATATTGAGAACATATCAAAAATAATTTGTGTTGATAGTTTTTATTTAATTAGTTAGTTTTTATTCTGATTTAGTTTTGTTTTACTCGAGGACGAGCAAAAGGTAAGTTTGGGGGTATTTGATGGATGTGGTTTTACCCATCCAAAAGATATGTTCCTAAGCTTATTTTATGTTCGAAACCTTGAGAATTTAATGTATTTTGTTAGTGTTTTGATAGTTCAGGGACTGAAGTGCAACAATGCTGAAAACGGAGGATTTGTACCCACTTTGGAAGTTCAAGGGCCAAGTTGTAATTTATTGGAAATTCAGGGACCAAACTGAAAATATGGAAATTTGGGACGAATTTGATTTATAAAAATTTATGGGCTAAAGTGAAAAATAAAATCTCAAAGATCGAAGTGCAAAAGAATTTATTATAGTGACCAAAGTGCGACGGCAAAATAGCAAGCGAAACGAATATACTTTTGGTACTAAAACAAGGAAAATGAGGCTGGCCAAATGCATGTCATGGGCCAAATGCAAGTCATGGCCGAGGTTATTGCTGAAAGTGGCCAGGCCAAAGTAAAGGACAATGGGCCAAGGCTGGGCCAAGATGGAAAAATGTCAAAAACAGAGCATTTGATCAGAACGACTTGGTTGAGTTGGCACGACTCGTTTTCACGAGTCAAGGAACTTTTCACGAGTCGAGGGTTTCTAAGCGGTTTGGGCCGAAAACTGGGCCTGAATTGGGTTGGCCTTTAGGCTATTTCTTTTCCAATTCCTTTTAAACCTAGGCATTTATATATATTTAGGATTTATATATATTTAGGAGTAATTGTTCTTTTAGGGAGAATCAATTCAGTGGTGGTACTCACAAAAGAAAGAAAAACATAATTACTTCCTCCGTTCCGTTCCGTTTCAATTCAGGTTTATGATTTTTATGTTTTATTTTATTTCTGTAATTTTTATTATGAGTAGCTAATTTTCCCTTTTCATGGATTGGATGTAGTAGTTGTGGAACCTCTATGCTAATTTAAGTTTTAATTCTTTCAAACTCTCTCATTCTTGTTTGATTAATTAATTATCATTCTTTACTATGTTTTAGACTGTTGCACTACCGTGGACGATTTATTTAAAGTACACTAATTCATCAATTAGGTTGGATTGTTGACCTACCGGAATACAAGACAACCTAGATTCATTTATTTCTTATGGACTTAATGAGTTTCTTGAATGTTGTTTTGACCTACCGGAATTTACAATAAGATAGAAATATTAGGGTTGCAATTCGAACACCAAACGTCTCAACCCT
This sequence comes from Adenophora triphylla var. japonica, assembly GCA_022495995.1. Taxonomy (NCBI): domain Eukaryota; kingdom Viridiplantae; phylum Streptophyta; class Magnoliopsida; order Asterales; family Campanulaceae; genus Adenophora; species Adenophora triphylla. Next base: position 38,367 of record JAFEMH010007457.1, on the reverse strand, counting down.
TAATCAAGTGAAAGAATCTTTGAATGAGATTGTTATTTTTGTTATCAAAATCATAGCATAGAGGGGATACAATTATGAAATCCAATCCGTGAATTCCTTTGATCTGATTAAACCCTTGTTTCTTGTTTATTTGTTTTCTTCAATTAAATAGTTTAATTTCTCGCGTTAGTAATTTAGTTAATCAACCAAATCAAAAACCCCCTTTTTGTTACTTTCTGCACCACTCGAATTAACTTGTTAAACACACGAGTCTCTGTGGTTCGACCCTTACTATTGTACATTGCTAGTTCGGTGACTTGTACACTTGCAAGGTATTTTTATTACACAGTGGAATTTTATCCATCAGTACAACCAAAGTCTGCTCTGTTGATGGTAGTCTAGAAATGTCCGCAAACCGTTGGCATTTGTCACACTTCCTTACGTACTCCTGCGCATCTCTCCTCATCGTCAGCCAATAAAACCCTTGAAATTTAATTTTGTTCGAAAGAGTGCGAGCACCAGGATGTCAGCCACAAACTCCTTCATGGACCTCATAGAGTAAATTGGTGACCATGTGAGTTTTGATGCATCTTAGCAAAGGCTTGGTGAATGATCGCCGAAATAATACTCCGTCCAGGATGAGGTATTTCGCAGACACCTTTCCGATGGTTCTAGCCTTTGCTGCTCTTCGGGGAGGGTTTGCTTCTCAATGTAATCCTTGATCTCATCTACCCAATCCCTTACTTGATCTTCAATATTGTTTACTTGAATTCGATCTATAGTAGGTCTTTCTGTGAATTCTATCTGGCAGTCCGCTTCTAAGTCCACGACTTCTTGATCGGTTATTCTGGAGAGAAGGTCAGCCTCTGTGTTATCCTCCCTCATTACTTGGTTCAGCTCATAGTGTGTGAAATTTTTGATAAGGGTTTTGGCTAGACCGCAGTACTGAGTTAGCACTGGGTTGATCGTGTCGTACTCCCCCTTAATTTGATTTACTATGAGCTGAGAGTCACTATTTATTTTAATATTCTGAACTCCCAAGTCTCTGGCCAATTCCATGCTTGCTATAATCGCTTCATACTCAGCCTGATTGTTCGATGCTTCGAACTTGAATCTTAAGGCTCTTTTGAATTTCTCCTCGCAGGGTGCGATCAAGAGTATGCCCGCTCCACTCATTAACTTGCTCGAAGAGTCATCCACGAATAAAGTCCATACTTCTTCTGGATGCTCTTTGGGCTATACAATCTTCGTGTTTGAGCTATCTTGGGCCTCTTCTGACACTGTTCGCTTTCTTTTTCTCAGGTCGCTGTCCGCTAGCTTAAAGGATGTTTCTGCTACAAAATCAGCTAAGGCATGTGCTTTGATTGTCCTTCTCGGGGAGTAGGTGATCTGGAACTCAGTGAGTTCTATAGACCAAGCTAGCATTCTCCCCGAGGACTCTGTTTTATGTAAAACCTTTCTAAGCAGGGCCTCAGTGAGTACAATTATAGGATGTGCAGAAAAGTAAGCTCTTAATTTTTGAGCTGATACAAGCAAGGCGTAAGCTAATTTCTCTATATTTAAATAACGCCCCTCTACGGCGGACAGTGCCTTAGATACATAATAAACTGGTTTTTGGGAGTTATTTTCCTCCCTTACAAGAACATCAGCTACTGCCAGATCAGTAACTGCTAAAAATAGAAAAAGCTCTTCCCCGGGCACCGGGCTGCTGAGTAGAGGGGGCTGCCCGAGATAACTCTTCAATTCTTCAAAAGCTTGACTACAGTCATCGCTCCATGTGAATTCATCAGATTTCTTCCCCCCTTTTAGAGTTTTGAAGAAGGGGAGGCATCTCTCTGCAGACTGCGAGATGAAGCGGCCTAGTGCGGTGATGTGCCCATTTAGCTTTTGCACATCTGTTACGCAGGCAGGATGTCTCATGTCTAACAGCGCTTGAATTTTTTCAGGTTAGCTTCAATTCCTCGCTGATTGACCATGGATCCGAGAAACTTTCCCGCCTTGACCCCAAATGCACATTTGAGGGGTTCAATTTCATGTTGTTGCGGCGCAAGTTAGAGAAAGTTTCCTCCACGTCGAGCTCGTGGGAGTTTTCTCTTGTCTTAATGACCGTATCATCGATGTAGGCCTCAAGGTTTTTACCCAATTGGTCTTTAGAGACAATATTAACCATCCGTTGGTAGGTGGCTCCTGCATTTTTCAGCCCAAAGGGCATCATTGTATAGCAGTACGTCTTGCCCGCAGCGATGAAAGCTACTAAGGGGACGTCTTCGGGAGCCATTTTTATTTGGTGATAGCCGGAGTATGTGTCAATGAAGCTCAATACTCTGTGACCGGCTATTGAATCTACCAATCGGTCTATGCGAGGAAGAGAGAAGCAATCTTTGGGGCATGCTTTGTTGAGATCCGTGAAATCAACGCACATCCTCCATTTATCATTGGCCTTTTTGACCATGACCACGTTTGCTAGCCACTTAGGGTAAGAGATCTCCTTAATTATCCCTGCCTTAGGCAACTTCTCCACCTCTTCTTTGATCTCTATCTCCTTGTCCGGGGAGAAGTATCTTGATTTCTGATGAATGTTCTTGAAGGTGGGGTCATCATTAATTTTGTGGAGGATCACGTCCTCGCTAATTCCTTGAATGTCCTCCAACCTCCAAGCGAACACATCACAATTTTTTCGGAGGAATTCGATCAAGATCCTCCTTTCCTCTGGGTGAATTTCCAGCCCGACCTTAACAGTTTGCTCGGGGTAGTGGAAGTTGATTACCACTTCCTCGATTGTTCAGGGAGTCTATTAGGCCTGAGGTTGCTGATTTCCCGGTTGTTCAGGGAGTCTATTACAATGGCTGGGGGGTTGGCCGTGCTTCGGGCAGCGCGGCCATGGAATATATGACCTCTCGGTCTATCTTTCCCTCATTTCCCCGATCAATATATCCCGCCTCAATTGGGGCCAACTTCTTGGCTTTTCTGCTCGTCTTGAGCTCCACCTTCGTGGAATGGAAAGAAAGCATGTCAATTGGTATGGGTGCCGGAATAAGTTCTTGGGCTTTACCCTTTCTCTATTTGTCCTCGCCCTCTTTCTTCGGGCAGGAAGTCTGGCCTTTATCCGCCTTTCTCTTCTCCTCTAGTGCTCAGAGGAATCTCCCGGGCTGGTTCTTTAGAGTAGCAACCCCGCACAGAGTATTAAATTTGATCCTTTGGTGGGGAACGGAAGCAACTATTCCCAATGCGGCCTGAGCGGTCACGCCGAGTATAGCATTGTATTGGGAAGGAAGATCAACCACCATAAAAGTGATTTTGGCTGACTTCCGCATGGGCTTTTCCCCAATAGTTACTTCAAATTCTATCGTCCCCTTTACCCCGACGGCATGATTAGTAAACCCCTCGAGCATACCGGCATAAGGAGTCAGGTTAGCCTCGGTCATCCTCATTCCTACTAGAGTATGGTAGTAGAGGATGTCTCTGGCCGCACCCGTGTCAATCAAAACTCGACCGATATTTGGTCGGTTGATTTTCATGCTGAGGGTGAGGGGTTGAGTAGAGTGAAAAAAGGAGGCAAGTTCACTCCTTTTGAACCCAATTTCTTGCTCTTCTTCCGGGGCCATAGGGGGGATCAAGAAAACTTTCTCCAATGTTCGGATCTGGAGGGAGAGCTGTTTGTTGGATGGAGGCTCTTCTCCAATGAAATTGATCTCATAATCACCCAACTCATCGTCTTCGTTGTCTCTCCTTTCTGTCGGGGCCACATAGTGCTCGTGCCCGCGGGGGATTATTATTGGTGGTGACATTATTATGGCCCTGAACCCACTTAGTCAACTCCCCGTTGTTGATTTTTTGCTGAATGATTTGTTTCAGCTGGAAGCAGTCCTCAGTATTGTGACCGTGGTCATTGTGAAACTCACAGAATTTAGCCCAACTCCTCTCATTCGGCTTTCGGCCCATGGGGGGAGGAGGGGGAAGTTTCATGGTTCTCATGATAGCTGCTCGCGAATCATTGATGGGAGTGAAAACTGTGTCCTCCATTATTTTCCGGAGCTTGTCTGTCCCACGGCTACGGTTTTTGCCTTGGTTTTTTCCTAGGGCAGATCCCTGGCCAGTCTCCTGGACCTGGCTGATTCTTTCCTTAACGGAAGCGCGGGGAACGGCCTCAATTGGCTCTTCGGCCGAGGCAATGGTAGAGGTTCGCTCGTACATCTCATCCACGCTTTTAGGCATGTTGGAGGCAAAGTTCATTTTTAAGAACGAGGAGGAAAGACCGCCTTCAAAGCAAAACCTGATGTCACCCTCTTCTAAGTCTACAATCTGCTCGCTCACCTTTCTGAACCAAGAGATGTAGCTCTTTGTGATCTCCGCTGGCGCTTGCTTGACTCGGACCAGGTCGGTCTTAGGTCTTGCGGGCTCTCCTGCCCCCGCAAATGCGTTCAGGAAGAGGTGCCTGAATTGATTGTAGGTTTTGATGAACTTGGGTTTGAGGGCCAGCATCCTGGATAATGCTTTGCCTGTGAATGTCGCGGCCAAGGCCTTGCACATCACCGCTTCATCCGAACAGAATAGGGACATCTGCCCTTCAAACTGCCCCATATGGCTCTTGGCATTTCTTGAGCCATCATACGTTTCCATCTGTGGGGGTTTCCCCTTCTGAATGGGTGACCGGGCAATCTTGTCACTGAAAGCATCCATAGTGCGGCCACATTTCTGGGCCATTTTCTGGTGGGTCTCCCACATCTGATGCATGAATTTTACAAAATCTGGATCCTTGTCATCCATTTTTTGTTTTTTGGCATGCGGAGTCACGGCCTTCCCCCGGGCGTAAGCCACTGTTCTGGCTTTGGACTTCGCACAATGATTGGATTGAGCCTCATCTCCCTTTTCCTCGCTATCATAAACTTCCAGAACCTCCTCCCTTGGTACCTGGTCGCGGTTGAGGGTTGGTTCTGCCCGTTTTGCCCCCTAGCTTGACTAGCAAGTGAATTAGCGGGAACTAGTTGGGAGAACCTGTGGGACCCTGCAGGGAGGGGCATTCCTCTGTTTGCCTCTAGCTCTACTAGATCCAACTGAGCGTCGTTGATGGCCATGGCCTCAGCAACCAGTTTGGACCTACCGGCCAGGGTCTCATGTCTTTTGAAAATCAGCTCGGGAGTGAGAGGAGTATTTGGGGAGGTGATGGGAGCTTTTATGGGAGTTTTTTGGCCAGTGAGTAAGAGGGCCTTTTCGGCTCTGGCTTCCTCCACCAGCCTCTTTAAACCCTTTTGAGCAGGGGAGAGGCTATTCAGGTTTTGAGAACGGGCCCCCAACCTGAGAAAGGCTGAGGTGCTTGGCCTAACATGATCGATTTTAGAGGGGGAAGCTTGATCATCCTCATTGATTGTCAAATGACTGACATTTTCTAGGGTTTTAGACATGTTTGAAAAATGGCTGAAAAAAGAAAGGCTTTTTGACAGCGAGTGTTTAGAACACGATGGGTGTTTTAACACAAAAATTTAAGAGAAAATAATGATTTTTCCCGACAATGGAACCACTGATGACGCCACGGATTTCAGGGTCAGAGCGGTTCGAAGGATATCTGGCAGGATATTTGTTTGGTGCGGTACCTATGATCACAACACAGAAATGAAGCACCGTTAAGGTCAAAGTTGGATGTTAATCCAACTTAGGCCCTCGGGTGTGAGGATAAGATATCAATGAAGGATATAATAACCTAAGACTAAGACCTTGGAATGTCTTAGAATGTGTGTGTGTTTAGGGTTTGAGCAATATGGCTTACAATATACATTTGACACTTACCTTGTCCAAGGGGACAAAGGTCTTCTATTTATAGGCAATGGGGAGCTGCTCGCTGACGTAAGCCATGAGGTCAGCTCTAAAGGGCATTTTAGTCTTTGACCGGATACACGTGTCTGCATCTGATTGCCTCTGTCAGAGAAGGAAGATTCACTGTCAGAGGGGATATCGCTGAAAGGGACAGGAGCCGTGTATTTGGCGCGGCGCATTAAATGCAATAGTAGGCGCCCGACTGAGCCGCATTAAATGTGATGGGAGTGAGCCGGTTACTGTACTGTCAGAGCCAGTAAGTAAACTTGCTCAATAAGCTTTGATATTAATCGGGAGTCTGGTGAGATAACCGGGAGTCTGGTATGAGACCGCGGTCAACATCTTAGGCGCGGTCATTGGTATTTGACGCAGACACGGACGATGGGGCGGTCACCAGGCAGGCTGACGGTCAGGATCCCTTCGGTCTTGACTGGGATGGGATGAGAGAAACGCGGTCTTGACATTGAGGGTCTCTCTGTCCGTGGTCTTGACTCTGGCGATCTAGGGAATGACACGTCATGCTGGACCTTTGTACCAGACCGAGCTTGGGCCCGGTCTAGCTGATTCGGACTCATCGTCTCTTTTTTACCGGAAGTCCAATCGAACTCGAAAATAACGAACCTACGTCTGGAACCTCCTAGTTTTGATTTGCCATCTCCTCGGTCTATGTCGTCGAAGTTGTAGCCGGAGACAAATCATCACTTTTCGGCGCCAAAAATGTAGATCTAGATCTCGGTAAATTGTAGATTTGGAAATTTTTGTGTACATTGTAAATCTAAAAATCTTGGCAATTATTGAACAAAAACTGGGGTAAAAAGAAATTCAAAATGGTTGATTTCTATGGTTGTGAATGAATGTTTTTTGATGGATTTTGTGGTAATTTATGTTTTCATGGTGATTTAATTCTGAAATTATTGGATTGATTTTTTGATGCTAGGTGTTGTTAATTTGCTTATGTTGATCTCAGGTAGGTAGATGTAGTTGTGGTCGAGGTTTGTGCTGGTATTGATGATGAGATTGGTGAGTGTGGTGATGATGATGGATGATAGTGGTAGATGGCGGCAAAGGAGGATGGGGGTGACTGGCTAGTGGAGATTTTTCATGTTTCATATTCATACGAGTTTGATTTGAGGATGAAGATGTGATTTGAGGATGAAGATGATACAAATTAAATATTTGACCCGACTTAGGACATTCACTCCCGACACGGAGATTAAGGAATACTATTATAATATTAGGAGAGAGAATGAGTGGAGGATGTGTTGTGAGTGTGAAAAATTAAATAGGAGAGAGAATGAGTGAGATAAATAGTGATGGGATTATTGTTGTGAGTATGACAAGTGGATCCCATTTAATATAAAAGTAATATAAACTTTCCATTTTGGGCCGCCCTAAGTCGGGTGGGACGCCCAAAATGGCAAAACGTCCTAAGTCGGACGGGACGGAGGGAGTATACAATTGACTAGGGGTGTTAGCGGTTTGGATTAAATCGCGGTCTGGAATCGAACCGAGTCAAATCGTGTGATTCGGTTCGATTTTTAAACATAATTGGTTTAACTAGGTTTGAGAAATTAACAAATCATGTGATTCAATTTAGCTTGGGGTTTGACACTAGTAAACCGAACCGAACCAACCCGAACCGAACCGTTTAAGATCGAACCGCGGTTTGAAACCGTGAAATTGAGCCATTAAGCCAAACCATGAAACCGCAATCCTAGCTGTCCCTTCAAAATTTTAGTTAGTCTCGGCCTTTAATTTTTAAAAACCCTAAATAATAAATTAACAAAACATACACCCAATTCAACGCTTTTATTTCAATATTCCCAAATCCCACTTCCCGTCTCTCATCAACGAAGAACGACGATTTTCTCTCTTTTCGACGACGAGCGATGCTCTCACCTTCGACGAAATAACTGTTATCCTCCATCTTTTCCGGCAACTTTCTCTCTTCTCTTTTCTCAGCCTCTCACCCTTCTATATACGACGACTTGGAGTCAAACCCTAAACCATATTTTCGATCTGTTATCCTCCATCTTTTCCGGCGAAATAACTGTATATTCTTCCCTCTCTAGAGTAATTTAGTAATTTTTCATTCAATTTTGTTCAACTATACTAACATTAATATTTCTAATATTTGAACTAAATCCGCCTCATCGACTTCGATGTTATGAACATCAATATAGATTTTTTGATTATAATTGTAGTTTCAGTTTGATTTGAAAGTTTTAATGCAAGATTAGTCGACGAATTTCTATTTCATGTTAGAAGTTTTTCTGATTGTGAACTACTCAGCTAACTGGTTCAGTTGGTTGCTTGTGTAAATTACACAGTGTAATGTTGTTTGTTTACATATTCATTTCAGTTAGACTTATGATTTTGAAATTTGGTTTGAACCGTGGTCTAGATCGCGGTTTGTACCGTGGTCTGAACCGCAAAATCAAAACGCAAATCAAACTGCGGTTTAGACCGAATCAAATCGAACCATATCAGTTTGGTTTAGCTCGGTCTGAATTTTTTTATGGTTTATCTAGATTTGAAATTTCTCCAAACCGATGAAAAAAATACCAAAAAGCCTCAAACTGATAAAAAATACTCCCTCCGTCCCACCTCAATTGGTCCACTTTCCTTTTTGGGACGTCCCACCTCAATTGGTCCATTCCTTAAATGGAAAGTTTTTTCTATATTAATACCCTTATCATCTCCATATATTTACAAAAAAACCATTCATTATACCCACTTTAACTTACTATTCCTCCCACTCATTCTCTCTCCTATTAAATATTTTTAACTTTTACATTCTCTCTCCTATTCCCTACCACACATTTAACTTTTATATTCTCTTTCCTCTAATTTCTTCCCACTTTAATAATTTTTCTTAAAAACCGTATCCCACCTCAATGGACCAATTGAGGTGGGACGGAGGGAGTAGTTAAGTTATACCCTAAATTGCTAAAATTGAAAAGTCAGGCTTCAAATTGTTACCTCTGTGGACTTCAGGCCCTATTTTGTAATTTATCCTGATACGCTAAATGATGAAAAAACCCTCACTCAATATTACATGCAACACACTTATTCACTAAACAGGGATTTTGGACGAAAATCGTCAAAAAGCCCCGAACTAGTAAAAAATATTTAAGTTAGGTCCTAAACTGCTAAAATTGAAAAGTTAGGCCCCAAAAATAGTCAAGTTCAGGCCCTATTTTTTAATTTGCCCTAAAAAATAACAAACTAAAAAAGGGCAAATTACAATTTAGGGCCTGAATTAATAGGGGCATCTTCTACGAAGGGTCTGGCAACTTTTGTTTTGCCAATTTAGGAACTCAAGTTTTAAATTTTCGCTCGTTAATGACTTTTTAACGAAACTCGTTAGAAAAGTCAATTAAAAGGATTGAAAGAGAATAAGCTCCCTCCTTCTTCTTCTTCTTCTTTACTAACTTATATCAACCACCACCACCACCACCACCACCACCACATCCTCCGGCTATAACCATTTTTCGCCTCCGACCACCCTAACAATTACTATGCCACCACCTTCGCCGGCATCACCTACATAACCACCGTGCTATATACCATCACAAAAATCATCTCACCCACTTTTCAATCACTATATATATACCTTTTTTGTATCCCAATCTCTTTACCCTTATCAAATACTAGCACATGCCCGTGTTTAAGGCCACGTGAGATTTTTTTTTCATATATAAAAAAAAAGGGCAAGTATGTCGTACGACATACTAAGTTGTGAGGGCAAAATGGAAAAGGGACAAAATTGTGAGGGCAAAATGGTAATTTCCACGCGTGAAACTATTCATTCTACTGTAGTGAGTGGAGCTCTCATTTATACTATAGATTTCCCAATTAATCAAATTGTTTTTATTGGAATTGCTCGTTTTTGTTTGATTCTTTCCCAAGAAGAAAGAAAAAGTTGTAATCGTCGGTGGGGATAAAATTCCAAACCCCATTTGAATAAATTTCCGATTGGCATTTTCGAAAGTTGAAATTGTCGGTGGTGTCGTCGCTTTCGCTTTAGGGGCAAAGGGAGAGGCAGTGGAGGTCGACGTGTGGGAAGACGAAAGGAGGTAGTGGGGGAAGGGATAGGCCGGAGAATTAAGGTGGTTTTTTTTTGTTCTTTTCTCTTTATGTTTCTTTGTATTTCTTTGTTTTCCTTTTTCCTTTCTTTTTTCTTTTTTCTTTCCAAAACATATTTTAATAATATTAACTTTTTAAAGTTTTTTTAATTAATAAAATAATTATTTTTAATTATTTAATATATTTTAAAAATTATATTTCAAATCTATTAATTTAGAAAATTTTATTTTCTATAAAACTGAAACAAAAAATTATATTAACTTGCTTTGTTTTTCATTTTATACTTTATTTTACAAGTTTGATTATTTAGTATTTTTAAAATAAATTTTATTTCAATCCTTTTGATTTAGAAATTTTCATTTAGCCCATTAAATGGAAAATCAATTTCAATTGTGAACAAATTTGTTAATCACGTGCACGGCAAATGTCATTTAATTGAATTTTCTAACAAATTCCATTGCAAAAATATAAAATTTGAGCCCCCAAATTGATCAAAAAGGTGGTCAGGCCCTCCTTAGAAGACCCATATTAGTCCGACACTGACCCTAAATTGTTATTTGCCATTTAAAAAAATAACAAATTTACTATTGATCGAAGACATTTATTTTGGGACGAAATATATTATTTTTGAACATTGATAGTAACAAAAATATTATTTATAACTCAGTAACTCATATTAATATAAATGTAACTCATTTATTATAGATGTATGAATTATTTTTTGTTGTTCATTTTCCGGATCCAGAAATTCTAGGTTAGGAACTGTTTGCTCAAATCTCTGAAAGATACACATGAATATTTAAAGATAATTTTAGATTTTGTTTAATTCTATTGGCTTGTATTGGAAAATATTTGAGATAAATACAAAGATACGCCTGAATAGTTACAGATAATTACCAAGATACTCAATTTATTCTCGGAGAAGACTAAATTATAATCGAGAGATAAGCAAACCCTAACCCTAAAATCCTATAATTCCTTCTTCCTGCTATTCCATGGAGAATGGTGATTTGCCGGATGTTATTATCCAACATATTCAGTCTTTCCTCAAACCCAACGAAGCAGCCCGAACAATCCTTATATCCAAATCATGGTTAAGAGCATGGTCTTCCCGCCCTTTTCTTTATTTCAATTTCTTCGATTTATTATGGCTCAAAAGCAAAAACAGATACCTTAATAATCCCAGTGATATTATCGACCGCACTCTGAAAAGTTATGTTGAGCAGGGAATTCCCATTGTGAGATTCCACCTTTACATTAATACCATTCAAGAAAGATGGTTAAAATTGCTACGCCAAAGCAATGTCATTGAACTTCAACTTCATCTCACTCCTCACTGCAATTGGACAACCTCTTCGTCTCGTGAAATTTTCCTTACAAAGTCATTACAGGTATTGAGGTTAAATTGTCAACTATTTCCATTGGTTCTTAGCCATACAAATGATATTAAATGTTTTAATCTTAAGAAGTTTGAACTCTGTTGGATGCAAATAAGTGAAGTCACCTTTCAGAACATAATGTCTTCTTGCCCTTTGATCGAGGAATTGCTGCTTCAAGACTGTCGATTCATAGATGGTTCTTTTATGTCTGCGGCTGAATGTGCAAGTCTTAAAAGGTTATCACTGGTCGATACTGAAATCAATGATAAGCATTTGCAAGCCATTTTGTCAAAGAGTCCCCACCTTGAGGATTTGAACATAGTTGGACGTAGTAAACTTGTTAATCCAGTCAAATTGTCAAGTATTGCCCTCAAGCGCGTTAACTTTGATAGGAGCTTCGTACCAGTAGTCTTAATTCATGTTCCTAATTTGCAAAAGCTAAAGTTCAGAAGTTGTAGATTTTGGACAAATCCTTTCCCTATTACGATTACAAACCGAATAGCAAAGGGGACGGTTAAAGTAAATATTGTCTATTATGATGTAGAAATTGATGAATCCTGGTTCCATGGGTTGAGGGAATTCCTCGCGAAGTTTGCAAAGTCAAATGTTAAGTTTATATCGCATTCTGATGAGCCTTTGACATCTAATTTCAAGGTGTTAAGAGCAACTCCACTTGCTCCTTTGCACGAAGTTGAGACCTTAAGGTTTAAGGGGCATAAAGATCTTCGACTTTTGTATAACTTCTTCGGCATATGTCATCCAAAGATTGTCTTACTTGACCGTCTGGATACAACGCCTAAGCGTACACTTGTTAGAAAATTATGGAATGACCTAGAGGACCTAAGTTACCGGAGAAATCTAGAATGCTGCGATTCCTATCAGAATAAGTGCTGGCGACATTACATTAAGGATGCAAAGCTCTATTATGTGGTAAACAATGAGAAGATTTATCTTGATTGGAATGGACTCAAAACAGTGTTGGGGAAAAAGGAGGAGGTATCTTTGGCTTTAGAATGGAAGAGTTCTGATTAGCATGTGCTTACATCTTAATTTGGCATAAAATATGATGCACGTTTAAGGTTATTTTTTATGCCTATGTAATTCAGGTATTACTTAAGGCTTTTTTTTTTGTTTTTTGTTTTGTTATAGACAGAAAAGAGTCATTTATATCAACTGAGAAATTGCAATTTAATTTCATTAATAACTGCTTCTCTTTTTCAGTAAACTGCATTAATGTTTGGATTTATCTCTGACTTGGTGCTTGAAAGTATTCAAGCTATTCGCTACTGCATTTCTTGACTAGTTTGAATAGATGCTAGAAATGGTTATTTGATTCTAAGATTGTTCCTGGAATCCTACAACACTTTTTTTTTGCTGATTTAAATTAAAAAGGGTATCCGACCCCATCACCTTCGAGTTTTCCTTCTTCCCTGATGATATCGACGACCTTTTGGTAGGCATTTGAAACTTGAAAGGCGGTTTTTAGGATGACGACATTACATTATTATTTTTTCCAACTAAGCACATGACTATATTCATTTCAGTCGACTTCATGATTCATAAAGTGAATGAGAAATGGCATATATTAGACCTGAGAATCAAGTGCTGTAGAGAGGTTACTGGCTATTTATGAAAGATTCTTTGTGTAAATAAGATTTAAATTTTCTCAATGTCATTATAGATAAGGTTTTAGTTTTTTTTTTTTGTTAACTTATAGTAAAGTTCTTGAGAAGTACTTTTAGCCTTTAGGTCCACTCTTTATTGCATATGTTGGGGACTATCCTACATTTGATAGATTGTTCAACTTTGCCTAAAAAAATAATGGCAGTCAACTTTGACTTTTTCTTTCCTAGCTTGTGGGGGTGGGAAACAGTGTAAATGTCATTATCTGTATTTCAAAATGGCAATAAATAGATGGTAATATATCAGCCTCATCTCCAGTGGCAGGCTGCTTGACTTGCTGACACATTAGCTTCTTAGTTGGTAGAATTGACTTTCTTTTCACAGTTCTGCCCTTGAGGTGGAGTTTAACCAGTTATTAGACCTAATTCTAATCTAGTTTATATATATATATATATATATATATATATATATATATACTAATGTTCTTATTGGGACATTATATATGAATTATGTAAAGAACCTGCAGGAAGTATGTGCTATGAAAGAAGTCCTGGAAATGATGATTTCAAGCTAATACACGCTTGACAAGTCACTTTAGGCCATCTCCAATAGTTTAGTGCAGAAGAAATTGTATTATCTAATGTAACACTCAATGGGAAGAACAGTAAGGGTATTCAATTCTTCAAAAAAAAAAAAAAAAATTAAAAAAAAAAATCATCATTAGATTAAACAGCAAAATATACAGTTCCTATTTGTAGAAAACTACAAAGATACACCAAGATAAATTGATTCTCAGAGAAGATTGAATTTGATTAGGATTGTAGCATAATTGTAATTCCTTCCTCCTTCTATATTCCATAGGGAATGGTGAATTGCCGGTTGTTATTATCCAACATATTCAGTCTTTTCTTGAAACCAAACAAGCAGCAAAAATGATGCTTATAGCCAAATCATGGCTAAGAGCATGGTCTACCCTCCCTTTTCTTCATTTCAATTCTCTCGATTTATTGCTCAAAGGCGAAAATGTTATTGACCGCACACTGAAAAGTTAACTTGAGCAGGCAGGAATTCCCATTCCACCTTTGCATTGAAATCATTCAAGAAAGATGGATGTCGTTCAACTTGATCTCACTGCTGAATCCAATTGGACAGCCTTTTTGTTTCCAGAAATTTTCCTCACAAAGTCATTGCAGGTATTGAGGTTAATACAGATGATATTAAGTGTATTAATCTTAAAAGGTTATCACTTATCGTTACTGAAATCAATGATGAGCAGTTTGAAACAATTTTGTCAAAGAGTCCCCAACTTGAGGATTTGAACATAATTGATCGTAGTAAGCTTGTTAATCCGGTCAACTTGTCAAGTGTTTCCCTTAATCTTAAGAAGTTTGAACTTTGTCAGTTTGAAATAAGTGAAGTCGCCTTTCAAAACATAACGTCTTCTTGCCATTTGATTGAGGAATTGCTGCTTGAAAACGGTCGATTCACAGATGGTTTTGGAACGGAAAATCTCGACCTTTTATGTTTGCGAGTGAATGTACAAGCCGAATAACAAAGGGGACGGTTAAAGTTAATATTGTCTACTACCCATACACATATTGTTTAATCATGGTTCCATACCATAGGCTGAGGAATTTCCTAGCAAAGTCAAATGCTAAGTTTATATATGGCATTATGACTGTTGGGATAGAGGATCAATTGGGCTAGACATCGAAGCAAGGGGAAGAATTTCGTAGCAGGTTTCTGGGGTCAAGAGCGGCCGCGCTTATGGCGTGCGCGACCGCGCTCTTGGACAGTAACTTATGGCTCGGAGGATTTTCTTGAGGGCGACCGCGCTGTATGGGAGGGCGACCGCGCTTGAGGCGTTGTCAAAAGGCGTTGAACTTACTTGGATCGTAGCGCGACCGCGCTAGGCTCAGCGGCCGCGCTCCGCCCGATTCTGCTAGCCCCAGTTTCCTTGTTTGTTTAGGATTTGGACTTTACCCTAGGTCATATATAAACAATGTTCCGCCCCCAATTCCGTTGTAACACAAATTCTAATTACATAGTGCAAGATCTGGCTTGGTAGTGCCCCCAGCACGTAGCCAAATCAAATTGGTGAAGCTGGGTTAACAATTTCTTGTGTTCTTTTTCTGTTTTTCATTGATTTCTTGTGCTTGGTTTGTGTGCGATTATTATTCTTGTAGGTTTGCTTGGGTGTGGAGGGCCATATTCACAACAAGCGGTATCGAGCTCTTGGTTTAGGATCAAGGGAGTTGTTCCAAGCAATCAAGAATGGGCAAAGACAAACAGGCGGTGGAGAAATTCGATGGGTCTGACTACGGATATTGGAGGATGCAGATTGAGGATCTCTTGTACAACAAAGATCTCTACAAGCCTCCGAAGGGTGTCAAACCGGAAGATGAAGATCGGGAAGAATGGGAACTCATGGATCGAAAGGCTTTAGGGGTGGTTAGATCTACTTTGTCAAAGTGGATCGCGAAGACTACCGGGAAGGCGACAGCCACCAAGGAGCTATTGGATTATCTTACTGAGAGATTTGAAACTCCGTCTGCTGCAAATAAGGTTGATTTGATACGCAAGATGGGTAGTCTCAAGATGCAAGAGGGAGGATCCTTGGCTAAGCACATCGATGAATTTATGGATGTCATAGATTCACTGACGGTGGAGATCAAGTTCGATGACGAGGTTCATGCATGCTTGTTGCTAGCTTCTTTACCGGCAAGTTGGAGCGGAACGGTGGCTGCAATCAACGCTTCACAGTAAGAAAAATTGAAATATGATGATGTTAAAGACTTTCTTTTAGGTGAGGAAAATCGCATGTAGAAGTTGGGGACATCAAGTACTTCGGGAGCGGCTTTAGCTACTACTAGTAGGGGAAGCGGGTACTAGCAAACAAGGAGAACCGAATCAAGGGAGAACGGAATGAGTGGTAAGGGCAAAGGCGATGAGACCAAGGATAAAACGAAGGTTGCGAAGGGATCCGTTCGGTGCTACTATTGTAAGGAGTTGGGACACTTTAAGAGGGATTGTCCAAATCGTAAGGGCAATCGGGCGAATGTGGCGATCGAAGGTGACGATGTGCGGTTACGAGTGTTAGTAGTGCACTAGAATCATGGGTGGATTCGGGGCATCATTCCACTCTTGCGGGCATAAGGAAGAGATGGATAATTACACTTCCTAAGTGATTTCGGGAAGGTCTATCTAGGCGATGGCGAGCCTTTGGAAATCAAGGGGAAGGGGGATGTCAGGATAGGAGCATCAGGACAGGGAGAAGGTTCTACATCCGAACGGGGTCGACACATTCGGGTTTGAAAAAGAACCTACTTTCGGTTGGGCGAGTTGGACGAAGAGGGTTACAAGGTGACTTTCGGCTGCGAGAACCGGGTTATTACCAAGGAGGATTGTGAGATCGCTCGGGGTAATAAGGAGGGTACTTTGTATTTGGCGAACAACACCAAGGATAGTATTGCGGTGGGCACAGCAAGGGTGATACCGATTTGTGGCACCGTCGATCGGGTCACATGAGTGAGACAGGGATGAAGGTACTTTGTTCTAAGTGGTCTACTACCGGGGTTGAAGACAGCCAACGTGGGAATCTGCGAAGATTGTATGTTTGGCAAACAAGGGAGGAATAATTTCTCAAGGACAGGTAGGGGATTGAGGAAGCAAAGTTGGAATTGGTTCACACGGACTTGTGGGGGCCATCTCAGGTTACATCTCTACAGGTGGTGCGTCATATTACATGACTTTTATTGATGATTCTACAAGGAAGGTCTGGGTCTATTTCTTGAAGGGGAAAGATGAAGCTTTCGAGGTGTTCAAGAAGTGGAAGGCTTTGGTGGAGAATCAAACGGGACTTAAGCATAAGTGCTTGAGATCAGACAATGGTGGGGAGTATGAGCTCGGGAGTTTAGGGAATATTGTCTTGCGAATGGTATTCGTATGGAGAAGACTCCAAAGAAGACTCCACAACTCAACGGGGTAGCAGAAAGGATGAACAGAACATTGAATGAGCGGGCTAGAAGTATGAGATTGAAGTGTGGACTTCCGAAGACGTTCTGGCATATGCAGTTGACACGGCAGCTTTCTTGATCAATCGGGGACCATCGGTTCCATTGGGGGAATGGAATTCCAGAGGAAGCTTGGAGTGGCAAGCGAGTAAATCTGTCCTTTCTTCGCATATTTGGCTGCGTTTCTTATGTACATGTTGATTCTTGAGAGAACTAAATTAGATGCTAAATCATTAAGTGTACATTTATTGGGTATGGCGGGGATGACTTCGGGTATAAATTTTGGGATGATCAAAACCATAAGGTTATTCGTAGTCGAGATGTGGTATTGAATGAACGAGGTTTTGTACAAGGACGGAAAGGGGGCATCCGATGATACTAGTTGAACCGGATATTGTTGAGGTGGAGGTTCCTAACTCGGGTGGGAGCGGACAGGGGTTCATGTTGACCATGGTCGGGGGAGGTCGCGAAGATGAACCACGTACTCCAGAGGCCGGACATTCCGCTGCGTAGATCCGCGGGTGCGTGGATCACCCGATAGGTATACTCCTTCGAATTATTATTTGTTATTGACGAGATAATGGGAACCGGAATGTTATGCGGAGCGGCTCGTAGTGTGCTTTGTGATAAGTGGAAAGCTGCGATGGATGATGAGATGGTCTCATTGAAGGCAAACAAAACTTGGGAGTTGGCCGAACTACCTAAGGGGAAAGAAGGCATTGCATAACAAATGGGTTTACGGGATCAAGGAGGAAGCGAGACGGTAGCAAGCGTTACAAGGCAAGACTGGTTGTTAAAGGGTTTCAGCGAAGTACGGTATTGACTACACCGAGGTATTCACTCGGTTGTGAAGATGACCACTATCGAGAATGGTTCGGGGATAGTAGTGGCAGACAACTTGCCGCTTGAACGAGATGGATGTGAAGACGGCCTTTCTTCATGGGGACTTGGAGGAAGAGATTTACATGGTACGGCCGAGAGGGTTACTTGTCTAAGGGTGGCGGGGAGCTAGTTTGCAAATTGACTAAGAGCTTGTATGGCCTTAAACAAGCTCCTAGGCGATGGTACAGAAATTTGACGGATTCATGCACGACATTGATTTTATCGAGATGTGAGGCGGATCATTGTTGCTACTTCAAGAACACGAACAATGGGTATATTATCTTCTTTGTTATATGTGGACGACATGTTGATAGCGGGCTCTAGCGATAGAGAGGTAAACGGGTTGAAGACTCGGTTGTCGAACGGTTCGAGATGAAGGATTTGGGAGAGGCAAGGAAAATCTTGGGCATGCGGATTGATCGGAATAGGGAGTCGGGCAAGTTGGTTCTTTCACAAGCAGAATATGTTGAGAAGGTCTTAGCAAGGTTTTGTATGGAAGAGGCAAAGCCAACAGGGACGCCATTGGGTTTGCATTTCAAGCTATCCGAGAGGGACTCGCCTAGGAACAAGGAAGAGCGTGACAAGATGGAGAGAACTCCATATGCTTCAGCTGTGGGGAGTCTCATGTATGCAATGGTGTGTACAAGGCCGGACATTGCACATGCGGTGGGAGTAGTCGGCCGGTTCATGGGCAATCCAGAAAGCAACATTGGGAAGCGGTTAAGTGGATCCTACGTTATTTGAAGTGCTATTTGGTAAGGCTCTATGTTTTTCGAGCAAGGAAGTGGTGTTAGCGGGTTATGTTGATGCGGACTTGGCATCAAGTGATCTTGATAAGAGGAGAAGTACTACGGGTTATGTGTTTACATTGGGTGGTACAGCAATCTCCTGGGCTTCTAAGTTACAAAAGATCGTGGCTCGATCATCGCGAAGCGAGAATATGTGGCGATGACGGAAGCAAGTAAAGAGATGGTTTGGCTGCAGAACTTCTTGGGTGAACTTGGGAAGACGCGAAGTGGTAATATTCTCTACAGTGACAGTCAGAGTGCAATTCACTTGGCAAAGAATCCGGCGTTTCATTCAAGGACAAAGCATATTGAACTAAGGTTTCACTACATCAGGCATCTCTTGGAGAAGAAGACTTTGTGGCTTGAGAAGATATTGGGATCGGAAAATCCGGCTGACATGTTGACAAAGGTTGTGAACCTTGAGAAATTGAAGCTGTGCAAAGCTTCAATTGGGCTTGAAGAATGAGAGAGGAGGATGGCACTACCATGATCGAGGTGAGCACTAGGAGGGCACCAAGGGTGAGTTGAAGACGGATACGAGGTTTATATGTGTTGTTGATCTCTAGGTGGGAGATTGTTGGGATAGAGGATCAATTGGGCTAGACATCGAAGCAAGGGGAAGAATTTCGTAGCAGGTTTCTGGGGTCAAGAGCGGCCGCGCTTATGGCGTGCGCGACCGCGCTCTTGGACAGTAACTTATGGCTCGGAGGATTTTCTTGAGGGCGACCGCGCTGTATGGGAGGGCGACCGCGCTTGAGGCGTTGTCAAAAGGCGTTGAACTTACTGGACTGTAGCGCGACCGCGCTAGGCTCCAGAGCGGCCGCGCTCCGCCCGATTTACAGCAGTCCCAGTTTCCTTGTTTGTTTAGGATTTGGACTTTACCCTAGGTCATATATAAACAATGTTCCGCCCCCAATTCAGTTGTAACACAAATTCTAATTACATAGTGCAAGATCCTGGCTTGGTAGTGCCCCCAGACGTAGCCAAATCAAATTGGTGAACTGGGTTAACAATTTCTTGTGTTTTTTTCTGTTTTTCATTGATTTCTTGTGCTTGGTTTGTGTGCGATTATTATTCTTGTAGGTTTGCTTGGGTGTGGAGGGCCATATTCACAACAATGACCAGCCTTTGTTCTTTAAATTTGAGGTGTTAAGATTAACTCCACCTCCACCCTTGTATAAATTTGAGACCTTAAGGCTTAAGGGGTAGGCAAATCTGCAACCTTTGTATGCCTTCTTCAGCTTATGTCATCCGAAGATTGTCTTATTTGGCAGTCTCTTATAGTATTATTGGAGGACATAAAGGACCTAACAAGTATATTGGGACATAACTCCATAAACAATAAGCCCCGTTTGTTTTGGGAAAAACGTTTTTCGAAAAATATTTTCCCCATTTTTCGGTGTTTGGTAAACACCGGAAAATGAAGTCAACTGAAAACATTTTCCGGGTTAATGGAAAATGAGCTTGATTTCTAAAAGAAATGACTTTCTTACCTCTACCTAAGGAAGTTGTTTTTCGGAAAACATTTTCCTCATTTTCCTTTGTTTGTATTGATTTTCCGGATTTTCCGGAAAGCATTTTCATTTTTCGGAAAATATTTTCTAAGAAATCATTTTTCAGGAGTTATTTTCCGTGAAACAAACGAAGCCCAAGTATTCTGGCCAAGAAATTTTTAGTTTTTTTTTTTTTTTCTAAAGAAAACAAAGGGCATCAAAATAATATTCATGTTTTTAATGGTAATTATGTTATTTTCTAAATATAAAGCCGGTGATAAAAATGTCATAGTTTTGTTTATGCTTTGCTTATATACAATAATAAGTTTGCATTATGTCTATTTTCTTACTCATCATTCTAGAATAAATGTCCTATTTGAGTTATCAATGTTTTTAATGATTTACTAGCTTGTACATTACATGTACAGGCAGAGCTACACAAAGTGGGCAGTTGCTCTTCTTTAATTTTGAAAAGTGACAATTTCCCCCTTGTAAATGAAAATATGTGATATTTTACTCCTAAAATAATGGTTTTTATCAATTTTTCTCCGTTTCTGTACCAAAAAAAATTGCACTAGGTAATATTTTTGGCCCAATTTATGTCAAATTAATACTCCAGCGGTCCAGCCCTTGTAATTATTTTCCCCATTTGTCCAAAATCCTAGTTTCGCCATGGTTATATACAATGATAAAATTGCACTAAATCACTTTTCTTATTTGAAAACGCGATATTTATTTTAAAACGAACCAAAATGAAAAGCGTGACATTTATTTGGGTACAGTGTGAGGGAGTATTTAATCATACAACATTTATTTTAAAATGTATCAAAATAAAAAGTGTGAATTCTTTTTGGGACAGAGGACGTCTAACAGTACACAAGCATCCTCTTTATGATATCATTATATGACAATTTACAAATACATGTAAGCATAACTTACCACATGATTCTTAACAAACGGGAATAATGACTTGACTAAAAAAAGACATGTATTTAGGAATAATTTTCTTTTTAAAAATTGCCCCGCTTACTAATTGAGGATAATCAATATTACATGTGTACTTTTAAAACATAAACGTCACCGTTCTTTAGTTTTGATTTAAATTAAACCACTTTTTAACACCCCTTAAAAAACTAACTACTAAATCATTATAGTTAAAAATTTAACATGTGACATAATCAAATTGTTTAATTTTTACCCCCATATAATGAGTTTCATGCTTAATTGACCCTATATAATATTTTCATAATTTATATAATAATTTTCATAAACTGAAAAGTTTAAAGTAATTTTGTCTTCCCTAAACAACCAAACACACCATTGTCTTCCCAAGCTCCATCCCTACGAACCGCCGTCAAATCCCACCACCACACACCAGCGGCCAAACCCCGACCTCCACACACAACCTTAGCTTTCCGTCCTCGCTCCTCTCACACCTCGACATATCAGCTTAAAGCCAACAACTCTCTCCTCTCTTTCAACGCCAATGTCAACACCCCCTACATTATTTCTAGCAACCACACGCACAGGCCCGACCCGGCCCTAATTAAGGCAAGGCAAGTGAGGCCATTGTCCAGGGCTTCCAAATATATACTAATAATTAGGGTCACATTTTATAGCAAGTGTACTATATTGTCCCAGTGGTCAATGACTCAAATGTATATGTAAATTTATTCACCTCAGCCACCAAGGTTGGATTCCTAGTTCCTATTTTCTTCTCCATTTTATATTTTTGTCTATATTCTTCTAATTTGGCCTTTGTTCCACAGTAGGCTTCCTTGAATTATTTTTGTTTAAATATAATTTGCAATTATCTTTATAATTGTAACACTATTTTGTAATTATCATTAAAATTTTATTGCAATATTTCTTTAAATTACTTATAATTAACTAAAATAAATTATTTACAATTATTATTTCCAATGTTATTGATCATCTACCATTGGGGATAAAAAAAATGAGAGCCCTCGTCAAATTCTTGACTTGGGGCCCCATTTAACACAGGACCAACCCTGCCCTTGTCTCTCTGATTTTCCAGATCTGGGACATCAGCTAATTGTTGTTGTTGATTTGGAATTTTTACATTTGATGGTGGATAACTACGGAAAGGTGAAATTGATTTGGTATTATTATTATTATTATTTTGAAAATTTGATGGTGGTGTTGTGTTGGTGTGGACTGTTGAAGATGGTGGATAGATTGGCGACGGTGGTGAGATGATTGATGGGTGTTGTTGATTAAAAAAATATCGCTTTGATTTTCTTAAAATATCACTTTTAAATAAACACAAAAAATTATCACTTTTTAAACAAACATAAAACTATCACTTTTTAATTAAAATAAATATGAATTCAAAAAATGGTTTTTAGATTTTTCTAGTTTTATATTTATATAATCTTAATTTCTTAATTTATTTATTTATTTATTTCTTCACTTATTTTTGAAACCATACATAATCAATTTTTTTTTTTTTTTTTTTTGCATTTCATAAAAAAATAATTATATAAAAATAATAGTTTAAAAAGAGGGTAAAGTTAACCTTTTATTTTAACCCTTCAACATATGAAAAAAATTTAAAGGTCTAATATTTTAACATTATACACTTTCATCCCCTTTAAACAATTTACATGTATGGCTTGTTAGATTTTTAACTCTAATGGTTTTTTCGTTAGTTTTTTAACGAGTGTTAAAAAATGTGGTCTAATTTAAACCAAAAGAAAGTATGCATGTGACATTTCATGTTTCATAAGTACGTATGTGACATTTTTGCAATAGAGTATGTCGTTAGACCACGTAACATTTGATTTGGAGTGTAACATTTGATTTGGAGTGAGCTAGATGGCGTTTTGAGGGCTGAATGTCGTTACCACCAATTTGAGCCATCTGATTGAAGAAATTTAATTTGGATCGTTTGATGCGTCGATACATCCCTCCAATCCAAGTATGACCACGTCAAACTGAAATTCAAAGGATAAAAAGAATTATGTGGATTATATTGGATAGCAAAGTAGAGATGTTTAGGGCCGGGAGATGATCGCTAGCTAAAACATCGGAATTCCAATAGACAAGTCTATTATTGTGGCCATTTACAGGAAAAAAACCTTCTTATAAATGGCTGACAACTTGAATTTATTAAGCAAGTCATTGAAAAGAAAAACATATTTGAATTTATAGCCTTCTTCAAACATCCCTCGTAGTAGTTTCGATTGATTACTCGTGTTTACTTGAACCCTTCTACAAACAGTTAATCTTTTTCTGCTAGCAGTATAGCCTCGTCTTCTGCTCTTCTTGATCAATAATCCTCTTTCTCTCTCTCTCTCTCTCTCTCTCTCTATCTCTCTCACATTTCACTTGTACGTCCACGTACTGCTAAGATGGCGAACCCTGAATTGGCAAGAACTATCGTTGGAATCATTGGTTCGCACTAGTTCTTCATCTTACTCTCTTTTTTCTCATCATTTTTATTTTTTAATTTTATCCTAAACTAGAAAATAAGTTTCTTACTTTATTTACCCACTTTATCATGCAGGAAATGTCATTTCATTCTTCCTCTTTCTCTCACCTGTGTAATCTCTCTCTCTCTCTCTCTCTCTCTCTCAAATGTTGAAATGAAAAACATTGCACAAACTCATTATATTCATAATATTGTCAATATATAAGAGGCTAATTTGGGAGAAAAATGAAATAAATAATTTTTCTATATATTTTGCTTGCATGCATGCAGGCCAACGTTCGTTAAGATATGGAAACAAAAATCGGTGGAAGAATTCAAGCCCGAACCTTATGTTGTGACAGCACTGAATTGTGCAATGTGGGTATTTTATGGCATGCCCTTTGTCCATCCAGACAGCACTCTCGTTGTCACCATTAATGGCACTGGTTTAGTTATTGAACTCATTTACGTCGCCATCTTCATAACCTACTCCACCTGGGGAAAGCGCGTAAGTTTCCGTTACTTATAACTACGTTCCTAACTTTATGTTTATATATTTTTCTTACGTGATTTAATTTACACGAATAAATGCAGAAGAAAATCTTCATCATTTTGTTGATTGAATTGATCTTCTTCGCTGCCTGTGTATTCATCGTCCTTCTATGTTTCCATGGCTCCAAAGATAGATCAATGATAGTTGGTATTATTTGCATTGTCTTCAACATTGGCATGTATGCTTCACCACTTACTGTCATGGTACGTATTTCCTCCGTCTAATAAATCTGACACTTTCCTTTTTAATCCGACCCATAATAACTCATTCTAATCAATTTATTCTTTCATTACTGCAGAGAAATGTTATTAGGACAAAGAGTGTGAAGTACATGCCCTTTACCCTATCACTTGCAAACTTTGCAAATGGCATTGTTTGGGCCAGTTATGCACTCATCAAATTTGATCCTTACATTTTGGTAATTTCAAAATCTTAATTTTCTTTAATTTGTCTTGGACTAACGATCGAATTATTAATAAAATTATGTACATTTCTTTCTTGACAGATTCCCAACGGATTGGGAGTTCTGTCGGGCATTGTTCAGCTCGTACTGTATGCAACCTTCTATAGCACAACAGTCTGGGACGACGATGATAATGATGATCAAAAGCGATCCGAAGTTCAAATGTCAGCTGGTACTAATGTCTGATACATGCATGGATCATCACAGCATCAAACTTGCAAAAAATCTATGATTATTAGGAACATCTCGAGAGTACTGTCTGAATATGGTCGTTTATTTATTTATGTATTCAATCTTCGTTCGTTTTTTTGTGGATTATAAGGAAGAGCACGACGAGTGCATGGAGATTATTATAGACTCCTCAAAGCTTACTTGTATGAATAAATAAATAAAACGAGAGTAGCAAGTTTGTTGATATGTTTATTTTTTATTTTTTTTGAAAGCGATATGTTTACTTTTTGTGCTATATTTTTGGCATATATTTAAACGGGTGGTAATACTAAAGTTAAAAAAAAAAAAAAAAAAAGCCACAAAATTTGGTTTACAAAAATGAAGTGTCAAAATTGTTTTGATATTTTTAATTGAAGTGTGTCGGGTCAATAACAGATGCGACAACTGTACCCGTTTAATTTAAAAACAAGAAAAATTGTTACGGTAAATTTTATCAAAAATCTCTAAAATTAGAGAACTTGGCACAATAAATGAAATTCTGCCTCCTTTCAAGCAAGGAAAAAATACACTTACATTTTGTTCTTTCAATTTCAAATTCAAGTCTTGAAATTGAGGTTGTCAAACATACCCTTAAAAATTATATTTGGGTGTATCTATGGGTTAAAGCCAAACAAACTCATAAATACACATCTGTAAAATCCCGATGCTAAAATTAACCAAATATATATATATATATATATATATATATATATATATATATATATATATATATATATATATATATATATATATATATATATATATATTAAAAGTAAAGGCGAAAGTATATGGAGGTGCCACATGTACAACATTTTGCGAAATCTTACGTTTCGTGAAGCCACGTCACGATGAATCCTAAGATAGTATGATTTTTCATTTTTCTTCTATTAGCTTATAGTATTAGCATACTATATTAGTTACTATATTATATTAGAAGAACATTACTAATATACAATATTATTATAATATTGTAAAAGATAGTCATATTCTATTATTTAATATTAATAGAGTACTATGTTAATATATATTCCCTCCATCCCATTTGAAGCTTCTTTTGTCAAAATGGGTGTCCCGTTAAAAGCTTCACCTTTCCTAAAATGGACATTTTATATTATTATTCCACCCACTAATTCTCTCTCCTACTTTACTTTTATACTCACAACACCAATCAACTCATTTCCAACCCCACTTTCTCTCTTCAACCTCACTTTTCATACTCACAACACTTACTCCTTTAACTTTTTTCTTAATTCTTGTGCCACCTTCAAAATGGTGAAGGTTTAAATGGGACGGAGGGAGTATACTAATAGAGAAGAGGTAAGATAGGTGATGTCTTCATTAATTTAAATTTATTACATCAATTATTATGAGTGTACTAATGTTATAAATTTGTATAGTTAATCATATTACTCAATTAATTTAGCTAATTAAAAGAATAATATTTATGAACTTTAACTCATTCAAACGATTATCAATATTATTTATACTATTATTGAAGACTACTAGATATAATACACTAAATGAGATATATTGCCACCACAATTAGTGGGTCGGCTCAAATATTACCAGGATCAAGGCCCATCGTCAGTGAGCAGTCGACCTAGCTTATTGTCTGACCTAGATGATCCCGACCTAGTTTTGTCCGACAGGCGATCAACCTCTTATACGGGTTATATCCAATGGGTTCATTCAGTCAGGTCGACCTAGATCCCAGGCAGGCGACCTCGAACTAAAAGGCGTACGTCGACCTATAGAGTCTTACTACGACTACAACTCTTTCCATAACAGACTCCCTACAAATCAGGAGTTATATATGGATACGATCTCTTATACAAATCCGATCCGTGATTCAAGGGATTTCATACAATCCTACTACAATTTTACCTCTTATCAAGGCCTATAAATACTTCACATCTTCAACGGTTTAGAGGTAATTGCTATTTGATATTCCGAATACTTTGTTTATTATATTTTATAAGCTCTCCATACATCATACTTACTCTCATGCCCGATGTTCTTCGCCGGAGACCATTCCGGCTAGTCGTGGGTTCTGTTTTCAGGTCAACAGCTAGATGATTAATCTTGCGACTGGACGGAGATTGATAACGGCACGATTCCTGCAACATCAGTTTGGTTTCATTGCCAGGAATCGTTGCTTTTTGACCTCGAAACTTTTCTCACACCATTGCAATGGCTTCTGACGGTCATGTTTCGGATGCCTCGGATGAGCCTAATGAAGGAAACACCGGTGGTAACACGGACGCCGGTGCTGGAAATCGCAATGTTAACCTGCCTCCTCCTCCTCCTCCGCAGCGCCATGCCAGGAGGGCGACACATTCGAACAGCGTTGCTGATGGCAGGGGTTTGCTAGATAACCGAAGAGAAAAAGGCCTATGGTCGAGCCCGAAGCGCAGCCACCTCCAAAACGCCTACTAGTAGGTCGAACTGTTGCAGGCGACAATCCAGGCCCCTCAACCAATCACCCCAGTAGGAAGGAGATGCTGCTGGAACGAGCTAGAATTCTGCAAGAATTGCTGGAGATGCCAGACTCTCCAAATTAGGATGAGAGGAGATCAGAAAGACGGCTCCCTCCCAAACCTCTCACAGGTAGCCTAGCGGGAGTGCTAGGCAGAACGGGAGTGCTAGGCAGAATGGCGAGGAACAGATGATCATATCACACATTCGTACCCACATACCTGTTCCAAGTGACGACTTAAGAAGTCATCTCAATCACAATAGGGAGCAGGAGGCTGAATCAGAGTTGAGGCGACAAAGGGAGGCCGAAAGGAATATACGTATAGGTCGCCTGCCAGAACAGAGAGATCGCATTCCCATCGTGACCGAAATAGGCACAGGTCGCCTATCAGAGAAGAGAGGTCGCATTCCCATCATGATCGAGATAGAAATGGGCAAAGGTCACCAGTCAGACCAGTAAGGTCGCCTGTGATATCAGTTAGGTCGCACTCCCACAGGGGTAGACGGGGTAGAGAAGTAACTCCGCCTAGGAGTGAAAGGCACAGGGCCTACTCTAGCGGAGTGCCCCATCATGCAGAAAGGCAGAAGTCTAATGACGTTTCATACTATAGGAGTGACAATCCAGAGGCTAGGGAGCTACTAACTTTGAAGAAGAGGTTGGAGAAAATGGAGGCCGACAGGAAGGAGGATAATGGAAAGGGCGAACGAAACGATCATACTCTTCGACCCTTGTCCAGAGAATTGCTTGAGCGATGACCTCCCGTGGGCTTCAAGCTGCCCAATCTTGACAAGTAATCAGGTGCGACCAACGTCCTGAACCATATGTAACATTTGGAGGCCACCATGTGTTTGGTCTCTTCTGAGGATGATGTGATGTGCAAGGCACTAACAAGCACCCTCACGGGTACAACACTGACTTGGTTTCGTGGATTGATGTCGGGATGTATTACCTTGTGGGAGTACATGAGGAGGAAGTTCCTAGATCGCTTCTCGACAGCTGGAGCCAGAAAGAAGACGGTCACTGACTTGAACAATCTGACGCAGGGCAAAACTGAGAGCTCCATGAGCTACTTCACTAAGTTCAAGGAGATGGTCGACCAGATCGAGGAGGACCTAACAGATAGAGAGGTAATAAACTGCTTTAGGAATGAGGTATCCTCTCCTGATCTAGAATACGAGTTGTAGGTCAGGAAGGTAAACACCATGCAGGAACTGTTTGAAAGGGCCTATAATGTGGCCATGGCTGAGTAAATGAAAGAAAAAAGAAGGAAAAGGCCTCGAAGCAGTCTGATGCTGGTGAATCCAACAAAGGGGACCAGTCCAAAAATGGTGGCAACAACAAGAACGGGAAAAACAGGACAAGGGCGACTGAGATAGTGCCTAAGACTTTTACCCCGTTGACAGTGAGTCGCACTGAAATAATGAACTATTTCGAGCTAGGCCCACCTGCCCTAATGAACCCAGTAAATAAGTTCAGAAGGGACAACGACAAGTATTGTGATTACCACAAGGATACGGGTCATACTACAGAGGAGTGCTTCAGTTTGAAACGTATCAATTAGAAGTGGGTCGACATTGGAAAGCTTGATAGGTATGTGAAGGGAGCTCAACCTAGCGGAGGCGAGCGAACTGCAGAGGGGGTAGTTCAGCCAAGGCAACCTCAGTTGGATTTGGGAGTTATCACCGAGCAAGCAAGCAACACATCCTTGAAGCACAAGATTTTTCAGCTCAACAAAGCTCCTCACGTGCCACCTAGAAGCTACATCAAGGATGAAGTCATCAGTTTTTATCCAGACGAGCTAGCTACCAACATGGCCGCAAGGGAGCAGGTTCTGGTAATTTCGGTTTTGATAGACGGTTGTATAACGAGCAGGATTCTGGTTGGCACGGGGGCCTGCAAGGATATCCTCTTCTATAGAACTTTTAAGGAGATGGGACTGATGAAGGAAAGATTGTCGCCTTATGATGGTCGACTGGAGGGCTTCACCAATCATAGGGTGGATGCTAAGGGGCAGATCGAGCTGGAGGACGACATAGGCCAACACCTTTTCAGGGTCGTCATTATGGTAACATTTATTGTTATAAATGTAGTTAGTGATTATGCTGTTATTTTAGGTATCTCTGGCCAGGTCGCACTTGGAATGGTGGCCTCTATTCCCCATCAGTGAGTTAAGTTCCCTACATTAGCTGGAGTAGGGTGCGTGCAGAGTACAACTCGAGCTTATCTTGATCACGTCCTTCGAACAAGGAAGAAGAAGGAGCTAGAACTTGATACTCCTGAAGGATACTTGAAGCTCTCAAAATCTGTCACCACAACTTCACAACTATTTACAATCACCTGTGTAGAAGAGGCGACCTATCACTCACATGACCATGTCATAACTGAGCCAACACATCCCTCCCAAAACACTATGGTCGATTCAGATGCAGTTATGGTCGACCAAGTCATCATAGGCAAGCTATGCCTACAGATCGATCAAAACTCAGGGGCCACCACCAGTGAGATTACAGCTAAACTGGATGATATGATAGTTGAAGAGGCTCCACACTTGGGGGCCGAGTAAAGGGTTCGTGAGATTATTATTGAGACCCTGCAATTCAGAGACGGGCCGAAGCTAGAACCGGTGGATGAGCTAGAAGAAGTGGTAGCTAATCCCTCCTATCCCGATCAGAAAATTCAGATTGGAAGACAGCTGTCAGCCGAGGAAAGAGCATAAATAGTTGAGTTGCTGAAGGAGAGCACGGACGACTTTGCTTGGCGAGTAGAAGATATGAAAGGGATCAAGGAGGAGGTCGCTGTTCACAAGCTAGAAGTTAACCCGACTATGAAACCAAAGGAGCAGAAGCTGAGAAGTTTTGCTTGTGACAAATAAGAGGCAATCAAACTTGAGGTACAAAAACTTTTGAGCGCAGGTATCATCAAGGAGGCTTCTCATACCACCTGGCTAGCAAATGTGGTGATGGTAAAGAAATCTAATGGCAAATGGCGTATGTGCGTTGACTTCACCAACCTCAATTTACCCAACCATGGTGGCCTATATTAGAACCTTCCCCTCGCTCCATAGCCTCAAATTTAAAGGTTTTAGCAGAGATTTTGTACAACAATGAAGGTTTTTCTCTCTTTTCTCTCTTTCTCTCGACAAACCTGTTTGAAAAAAAGGAAGAAGAGAGCACGGCCTGTTCTGCTCTTTGAACCCGTCGCCACGCTGATTCCATCCGCGCGGATGAAATTGTAGGGTAAAAACCCTACTTTTCCCTTTTAATTCATGGCACTCTGCACCTAGATCCCCAGCATAACAGGAACTTAACAGAAGTCCATTCTCTTCCTCATTTTCAACTCCGGCCTCCAAAGTAAGCCCGTCCTCCTTCAACAAAACTTAACGGAAGTCCATTCCCTTCCTCATTTTCAACTCCGGCCTCCAAAGTAAGCATGTCCTCCTTCAACGGAACTTAACGAAAGTCCATTCCCTTCCTCATTTTCAACTCCGGCCTCCAAAGTAAGCCCGTCCTCCTTCAACGGAACTTAACGAAAATCCATTCCCTTCCTCATTTTCAACTTCGACCGTTATTGTAAGCCCGAATACCTCTTTTCAGCCGTCATCGTAAAACCGAATACCTCTTTTCGGCCATCAGCGTAAGCTCGAATCCCTTCCTGGCCGTCATCGTAAGTCCGAATACCTCTTTTTGGCCGTCATCGTAAGCCCGAATCCCTTTTCGGTCATCATCGTAAGCCTGAATTCGTTTCCCCGACAGTCATTGTAAACCCGAATTTTTTTCCCAACTAAGCAACAAAAAACACGCCTTCGCCAACCGAGCAATGTTTGCGGCGATGAAGCACGCCTCCGTTAGTCGAGTACATCTTCGGCAACAAAAAGCACGCCTTCGCCAACTGAAATTACCCGGATCCCGGCTCGCGCGCGGGTTCCCGGCCATCTCGCGTTTTCGTGCGCTCGCGTTTCGGGAAGTTGCCCGGATCCGATAGGCAGCGCGTTCGCGCCCCGGCATCTGGCTCGTTCCGTTTTTGCGGTTGGAGGTGTCTCGCTGTGTTTTGCTTGTAGAGTCGCCACACCATTTTTATTAAGCCTAAAACATTGAAAAGGGGCATCAGTTTAAAAATAAATTGTTTTTTTGTGATGAGATTTTTGAGTTCGGAGGTCAGATGACTCATCGGGAAGAGAATATTAGAATATTAGAGCTCACCCGAGTCGCCTCGTAAAAAGGAGTCTTTCGGTACCCCTTAAATTCTTTAACTGTTGTGTGTGTGTATGTATGTGCTTTTAAAAATGCATGCTGTGTCGGATGTCTACATTGTACACTGCTTTATTGAAATGTATTGAAATAGTGTAGGAAGAAAGCCTTACCAATGTTTGTTCGTGTCTGTCTTCCGTTGGGGAATAGTGTTTGAGGATGGAATAGTGTTCCGGGACGGACCGGGATTGCTTCGGGAGGAGCCGGTTGTCTGCGGATAGAGTTTCGGCGTGTGTTGGGATTGTAGGTTGCGTTCGGGCAGAGGTTCGGCGTGCGTTGGGATTGTAGGGATTACTCGGGCAGAGGTTCGGTGTGTGTTGGGATGGCAAGAGTCACTCGGGCAGAGGTTCGGCGTGCGTTCAAGTTGCTGGTTTGACTCGGAAAGAGCCGGAACGCCTCGGGAAAGACCAGGCAAGGCCTCGGAGTACTGCGAGGGGCCTCAGAGAGTACCTCAAAGGGAGTGCCTCGGGGCGGCGCGGAGGAGGCGTCGGGAGGCTCGAAGAGGCTTCGGAGCACCACAAGGGGGGCTCGAAAGGCCTCGAAATGATCCGAAAGGGGCCGGGAGTGCCTCGAGAGGACATAGAGGGGTGTCAGAAGGCTGGGGGGAGAGGAGAGAAGAGGGATATGTGTGAAATGAGGGAGGGAGAGCCCTCTATTTATATTACTCAGAAATGTGCAATAAGGTCCGTACGGACCTTGCAGGTAATCCAAGTTTTTGGTTTTTCTCGATTTGAGGGAATATCTTGACTTTAAGAAGATTCAGCAATGATGGTGTACGGAAAGTTTGCAATAAGGTCCCGTGACGGACTCAACCACATGCATAAAGGTCCGTACGGACCAACCATGTAGCTGAGTAATGATGTTTCACGGGATTTGAGGGAATAAGTTGGACTTTAAGGGGATTCAGTAATCATTAAAACAAAGAGGTCCTTACGGACCACATTTGCTTTTCTAATTTCTGAAAAATTCCTAAAAAGTCCTTTTGTGCTTTTTTGTCCCAGAAAGGTCCCTCCCTTGGTTTGGTTGGAGGTTTTGAGGGTTTTGAGTGTCACGGGTCTTCGAGACTGCGTTTGTGAGTCTGCGGTGTTTTCCGTGTGCTCGGAAGAGGGTGATCCAGATTGGGGTACTTACAGAAGCCCCTTGACGACGTCACTTACGGAGGAAGTGGGGTCGTCGATAAGATAAGGGTCCTGATCTGGATCGCGTGCTGGGAGAGGAAGTGACCGTGTAGGTCGGTGTGTGAGGACATGGCGGTATCCTGTTGTGTGACCGTTTAGGTAAGTTGGCTGGACCCTGTGATAGAATTCCTAAGTATCCCTGGCGGGAATCAAGCCTGATCGTAGTTCGTGCGTGGGGTGAGTGTAGTTGTGCGTGGGTGGGTGGGCGTGTGGACGTGATGGCGTCGTGGGTGACCGCGTGGGTAGTGTGAGAGACGTGGAGGCGTCTGGATGACGCGTAGGTCGATGGTAAGGACGTGGAGGCATCCTGGGTGACCGTATAGGTCGATGGTAAGGACGTGGAGGCATCCTGGGGTAACCGCATAGGACGATGGTAAGGACGCGGAGGCGTCCTGGGTGACCGTATAGGTCGATGGTAAGGACGTGGAGGCATCCTGGGTGACCGTATAGGTCGATGGTAAGGGACGTGGAGCGTCTGCAGGTGGCCGTATAGGTCGATGGTAAGGACGTGGAGGCATCTGGGTGGCCGTATAGGTCGATGGTAAGGGCGTGGAGGCGTCTGGGTGATCGTATAGGTCGATGGTAAGGACGTGGAGCGTCACAGGTGGCCGCATGGGTCGATGGCCAGAGCGTGGAGCGTCTGGGTAGCCGTATAGGCCGATCGGTAATGAAACGTGGAGCGTCTGGTAGTGACTATAGGTCGGTGGTAAGGACGTGGAGGCGTCTGGTGACCGTATAGGTCGGTGGTAAGGACGTGGAGCGTCTGGGTGGCCGTATAGGTCGGTGGTAAGGACGTGGAGCGTCTGGGTGGCCGTATAGGTCGATGGTAAGTGACGTGGGCGTCTGCAGGTGGCCGTATAGGTCGATGGTAAGGACGTGAAGGCGTCTTGGTGGCCGTATAGGTCGATGGTAAGGGCGTGGAGGCATCACAGGTGGCCAGTATAGGTCGATAGTAGGACGTGGAGCGTCACAGGTAGCCACCGCAGTCGATGGTAGACGTGGAGCGTCGGGTGCCGCATAGTCGATGGTAAGTGACGTGGAGGCGTCTGGTGGCCACGCATGGTCGATAAGAGCGTGGAGCGCGTCTGGGTGGCGCTGGTCGATGTCGATGGAGACGTGGAGCGTCTGGTGGCCGTATAGTGTCGATGGTAGACGTGGAGGCATCTGGTAGACCGTATAGGTCGATGGTAGGAACGTGGGCGTCTGGTGACCGTATAGGTCGGTGGTAAGGACGTGGAGGCATCCTGGTGACCGTATAGGTCGATGGTAAGGACGTGGAGGCGTCCTGGGTATGCAATCTTACTAGAAGATGGGTAATCTTACGAGAAGATCGATTAATCTTACGAGAAGATGGGTAATCTTACGAGAAGATTGGTTTGTGGTGTAGGAGGACGTGTCCCGTCCTAAGATGATGCGAGGGCATGGTGGTGCCCTAAGGATGTGGTAACCGCCGAGGTCGATTGCGAGGACATGGTGGTGTCCTGAGATGATGTCTTTGGGAGGTTTATAAGGTCTTTCAGACCGAGTGGTTTAAAGCCTTCCGGGCTGGAGATAGTAGTTTGGCTGATTTATGCAGTCTCCCGAACTGAGTGATTTAAAGCCTTCCGGGCTGAAGGTATGTTATGTATGAGGACATGATTCGTCTTCTGACTGCGGTTTGCGGAGGCGTGGCTGCCTTGAGCTTTGACTGTGAGAGGTGTGAATGTCTCGCGTTTTATCCGCTGGGGAAAAGGTTGGACTTACGATGACTGCCGGTGTTCATCTGCTGGGGATATTGTGGCCTTGTGGGGGCTTTTTCCGTTGAGAAGGTGACTTCGGGCTTACTTTGATTGCCGATGGTTGAGTTGCCATTTAGTGGGCGAAATCCGGGCTTACGATGACGGCCGGTGCTTGAGATATGCAATCTTCTACGAGTTTGCAAGAATTCCCGTTTGACTTGCTGGGGAAGGAGTTCGGGCTTACTTTGATGGCCGGTGCTTGAGTTGCCGTTTAGTGGGCGAAATCCATACTTACGATGATGGCGGTGCTTGAGTTGCCGTTTAGTAGGCGAAATCCGGGCTTACGATGACGGCTGGTGTTGGTGTTGCCGTTTAGTGGGCGAAATCCGGGCTTACGATGACGGTCGGTGGTTTCGTTGCCGTTTAGTGGGTGAAATCCGGGCTTACGATGACGGCCGGTGCTTGAGTTGCGTTTAGTTGCCGTTTAGTGGCGAGATCCGGGCTTACGATGACGGCCGGTGTTGAGTGTTGCCGTTTAGTGGGCGAAATCCGGGCTTACGTTGGCGGCCAGGTGCTTGATTGCCGTTTAGTGGCGAAGATCAGACTTCTACGATGACGGTCGGTGTTGGATTTGTTGGGTTAAGGACCAAACTGCATTGAATCTGCTGAAATAGGCCTTTGGACAGCCAGGGACAAAGATTATAAGGGCAAAGGAGTAATTTGGCCTCATGTTGCAAAGAGGTCCGTACGGATTGCCTCTCTCTGCAAAGAGGTCCGTACGGACCAATGCTGATTTTTACATTTCCCAGATTTTGACCGGTTACATAACCGAGGCCACCCTTCCTTCTTCTTCTTCCAGTTCGCGAAAATCAGAGAGAGAGAAGGAGAAAAACTCCATTGTTGTCCCAAAATCCATAGAAAATCTTCCACACTTAGCTTGAATTGCTTGTAATGGCGGAAAGAGCAAGGAGAGGACGTCGTCTACGGAGCCAAGAGGCAATCGAGCAAAGGACGGAGCTTCAAAGGAATTGCATCTCCTTCGTGCCTTCTTCGAAGGACCCGGATGTGTTGTACCCGAATCCGGAGGTGCATAATCGGCGAGTTAGGAATGCCGGGGAGGTACGAAAT
Source organism: Adenophora triphylla var. japonica (assembly GCA_022495995.1). Taxonomy (NCBI): domain Eukaryota; kingdom Viridiplantae; phylum Streptophyta; class Magnoliopsida; order Asterales; family Campanulaceae; genus Adenophora; species Adenophora triphylla. Next base: position 2,904 of record JAFEMH010007457.1, on the reverse strand, counting down.
CAATTTCGTCTTGATTCCTTGCTTGGATTTTTGAATGCTAGAACTAGGTTTTTGTTTTTCGCATATTTGGGGCTTTTGTTATTTGCCATGATTTTTGTGAAATTCGTGATGAATTGTTGAAATTGAGCATGTAAAAATTGTGGGTATGTGATTTTTGTGCAAAAATGTGTAGATTAGCTCTTATTTGTAAAAATAAAGAGCCTCTCCTTGAAATGCATGCTTTGGTGTTTTGTACCTTATGCTATTTCTGTGTGTACATTGTGAGAAAAATTGCCATGTAGGGACAAATTTTTGTGAAAAATGTGACATGTGCCGTGTTTTGTGACGGGTTTTGTCTGAAAGTATGTGCCGTGTAGGGACGGACTTTTCTTTTGAAAATGTATAATGTATTTCGTGCTGTGTTTTTTTATGACGGATTATGTGGGGAATTTATGTGCAATATGTGCCGTGTTTTGTGACGGGTCTTTTGAAAATGTGTCGTGTAGGGCTTAATCCCTCTGTTGAGAAAATTTGTACAGTGTGTGCCGTGTTTTGTGACGGACTTCATGGGGAAAATTATGTGCAATGCATGCCGTATTTTGTGACGGGTTACATGTGAAAATGCGTGCAATGTGTGCCGTGTTTTTGTGACGAACTTTTTTTATGCTTTGGTTTCCTTTTGGTAATTTGCATTAAGTACTGTAACTGACGTACCTTTGTTGTGTTTACCTGCAGGATGAGGGGCTTTTGTCTGGGAAAGCCAAGAAGATGAAGTCCCGAGGGTCACTCAAGGCAGTAGTGGAGCTGTGGCAGCAGTTGCCGGATATCTCTATGGAGGGCAGGCCGAGCCCTAAGAGATTTGTCTATGCTTCTGGCTTGGGCGCGTTCGTGGAGAACTTGGCCGGGATTTCTGATACGAGGAAGAACAAGAGTATCTTCCTGGGCTTATCTGAGTATTGGTGGGATACCACCCACACCTTCCATTTGGTGGGGCGAGGTGACGGTGACTCCGCGATTGGCTTTGCTATCAGGGCTTTCCTTCAAAGGAGGGCCGATGCGGTGGAGGGACGGGATATCCGAGGAGTGTTGGGTGTTGTTGGGCTTTGCGCCTCTTCCTCGCAGAGGGCACAGGCATCTTTGATCTGACGATGTGGAGATGCGGATTACGCGCCGTGTGGGGCCTATTGCCGTGGTACCGGCTGGTGACGCGGATCAGTCGGCACGCTCCTTCTGTGGTTTGCCCTTTCAGAGACTCTGTTCTCGAATCACGCGACTACGGCTCCTTTGCTCCTGTTTGGAGAAGTTTGGGGCCCGGATTTGGAGAGTGCGTGATATAGCTTGGGCGAGGCGGGCACTTTGGCCAGGAGCTTTATTTTCTCTTTGGACCCGGTTTAGCCGAGCGTGCTTGCAGTTGCTTTGGGTTGCTTGATTTTTGCTCACACGGAGGTATGAGTTTATTCTTTGTTTTTGATTTAGCAATGCGCTCATTTCTCCGTTTTCTTTTACTGCTTGAGCCTTTCTACGCTTTATCATGTCAAGGTGTGGTTCTACGATGATCTTCGTTGTTTCAGTGGGATCGAGATGCTTGTGAGCCATGCGGCCTTATCTGCCATGTTGGGTTGCAGGCTGTCACTGCGAGGAGGAGAGGAAGGCGAGTAGGGGAAGCTCACCATCGCTCTACGGGGATGTGCGGGGAGCATACGGGGAGAGATAGCCCGGCGGAGTTGATCTGTGCCACCCTGGGCTCGGTATGGGGCTAATGAAGGTTTCGAGGTGCTCGAGTGGTGGCCAGCGCTAGCTGGAAGATCTTTGCGGGGCTTTGACACCAGGATGTTATGTACTTGGGAGAGAGAGGTCTTGCTCGGCGAGCATGGCCCACAGGGTATGCTCCCCTTGGCTCAGAAGGGACCCGCCTTTTGGGATGATAGATTCCGGGATATAAAACGTCTTTGGAGTTTGAGAAGATATCTTGGCGGCGTGAGTGCGGATCAGAGTTTGTTTTGTTTGGAGAGGAGTATGGGACCTTTGTGAGGAGGAAGGCGAGGACGCCGCGAGGTGTTGTAGCGAGGAGAGGCGGGGTGGGCGCCGCGGGTCCTCCGAGAGGTTAGGTGCACAGGCCGGATTTCACCTATGTTCGTGGGGATTCATCGCGAGGCGGAGGGTGTCCGTGCCCGTCACTGGCAGGGGCTCTCTGCTTTGCCTCCCAGAGTTGTTTGATATGCCGGTGAGTATGCTTACTCTTTTACGTCTTGGCATCTTTTTGTATTTTCTCTTTTTGCTGACTGCATCTCTTTAGGCGAGCGTTTCTTTGGTTTGTGACACATGCAGGAGTCACGGGGAGAGCATAATCTCGACCCCGCCCGTGTCAGCCAGTGATGCGGTCCTTTGCGAAAAAGTTAGCGGGGAAAAGCTGTGCTGCGGGTACCAGCGATGTGTGTCGGCATATGAGGCCGATGACTTCGAGGCATTTGTGGACGTTCCTCACCGAGGAGTCGGGCCGGGGCGGCGGTTGGAGGGACCCTCTCGGGCGCGCATGGCATGGATCTTGGGGCGTCTTCGGGAGTCCGAGGAGGCATTTGGTCTTTCTTGATTACGGCACGCGGGAAACCGCAGGGAGAAAGTTCGTCATGAAACCACACTTGCTCTTTGATCCTTTTGCCGGGTTTGACCACTTGGGAAGGCCTTGCAGGTACCCACCCCGGGAGAGGTACAATATTACGACGACGAGGGTGTGGTGGCCCGAGTTCTTGCGGGGGTGCTGACTTCTCGCTTGAGGATGTTGATGATGATGAAGAGTCGAGGCTAGGGGCTGTTGCTTTCTCTCTTTCCATATCTTCTCTGCTTTTTGTTTAGCAACAGAGGCGTTTATGGGTACGATGTGACAAAAGACTTGTATTTGCGTAGCAAAAGTATTTTATTTTAAGA